>PVIR01023000.1:0-27537 GCA_004026965.1 Petromus typicus | reverse complement strand
TTATTTATTTATTTTTACAGAGAAAGCTTTTCTCTTTTTGCAGTACTGGTAATTGAACTCAGGCCCTTGTACTTCCAAGGTAGGTGCAGTACCACTTGAGCTAAATCCCTAGTCCAGAAAAAGCTTTAGTTGGAAAGTTAGAGGCAAGATAGGCACAGCTCTAGCTCAGGTAGCTGGAGAGGATAAACTCTGGTACAGAGGTTCACATGAGTCACCTGCAAAGGAAAGAAGACAGATTCCAAGGATCAGTGGTGGGGTAGAGGCTAGTTGATCATTATCTCAGTCCTGGTGCCATGGTCCTGGATTCCTCATGGCTGAGGGGTGGTCTCCTTCCCAGGAAAAGGTTGTCTATGTGGTGGTCTTTGTCATGAGCGGCTTGGCTTTTTCTGGAATCCAAGTGACTATGGATTTAGGACAATGGCTCCAGGTTTGTAGGTGTAGCTCATTCTCTTATAAACCTCTTATCTTGAGTTCCTCAGTCTACACCAGACATCTGGCCTCTGGAAGCCCAAGTGAAGATTCATTTAAAAGCAGCTGTAAGACCCACCATCCAGGGCAGCATCTCCTCCTCTGGCCAAGGCCTGTTGTGGACCTCAGCCTATGGCGGTTAGTGCCTATGTTTGCTTTTTGAACTCATTACTTTTCTGTAAGTTAATTCCCATGCTTCAGGTTTGTTGATGCCACAGTATATGTTCGTAATTATGAAAATAAACACTGAACTCTCCACATCTTTGCCTCAGCAATGTCTCATCCAGTATATCCCGCAGAAAGTACTTCTCAAACTGGTGAAGGACTGGTTTTGCTTTTGCTTTAGTTTCAAATCTGCTAGATATCGGAAACACATGTTCTTGTTCTCTAAAATTAATGAATTCTAGGAATAACAGAGGTTAAGAATAGGAAAAATTTACTGAAAGAAAAGTTCTGTCTAAGAGAGACAGAAGAGGGACTGGAAATTTAGTGCCCCAAGTAGACATTAAGGTTAACTTGCATATTGGTTATGCCTTTCTGTTACCATTTATAACTTTGTATTATATTGAAATTATCTGTGTCTGTGAATATCTACCCCATCAACTGGTAGGATCTAGTTATTCCTCTGAATGCCATTCTGTGACAGTCTAGTAAAAACACAGACAGAAAGAGTACAATCATGAATAATTGCTAGAGCGATAAATGCATCAGTGTATATATATCTAAGATGCAAGGGTCTTGATGTTACAGTACCTGGCAGACTATTTTTAATTGTCTATAGAAATTTGATGATGTTATATTCAGAATTAACTCTTCTTATGTTTATATGGCTTCTAAATCCTGCTAATAGCAATGTTCAAGTAAGCTGTAAAAGCAAAGAGGTAGGAAAGGAAAACTTTAAGAGTTGGTTGGGGGCTGGGGGTTTTGCTCAGTGGGCAGAAGGGCCTGGGTTTGATCCCCGGTAACCACATACCACAGTGTCGGACATGGTGACACATGCTCACCAACAATCAGTACCACCTACCACAGTGTTGGGTGTGGTGGCTCACCCCTGTAATCACAGGACTTGGGAGGCAGAGGCAGGAGGATTGCTGAGTTCAGAAACAGCCTACTAAAAAACAAGACACTGTCTCAAAAACTAAAGAAAAAAAAAGAGAGAGAGCAATAAACATACAGTCACAAATATCAAAGCATGGTAGAATAAAATGATATGGAATGACACAGGCAGGTAAAAAGGAAAACAAATACAATTAGATCCAGAATATAAGTGTTTCTGTTTTTCTAAATGAAAAGTAAATTTATAAGTAACTTTTTTTGAAACTCGTTTTTGCTATGTTGCCTTGGCTGGCCTTGAACTTCTGTGCTTAAGCAATCCTCCTCTCAGGCTCCCGAATGACTTAAACTACAAGCATATGCCACCACTGAGCTACATTTCCAGCCTTAGTGAAATTCTTCAATAATTCCTATTACGCTGAAAAAGATCTCAGGAATCAGATGCCTATGTTGCTTTAAAATAGATCTGAAGAATATTTCATATGACAGGGCCAGGGATATAGCTCAGTGGTTCCAGTGCCTGCCTTGCAAGCTCAAGGACCTGGGTTCGATCCCAGGTAACCATATTCCATACTGGGCGTGGAGACTCACCCCAGCAGCAACCAGTACCACATACCACAGTGCCGGGTGTGGTGGCTCACGCCTGTAATCCCAGCACTTGGGAGGCAGAGGCAGGAGGATTGCTGTGATGTGAGTTTGAGGCTGAACTCAGGGCCAGCCTGAACCACAAAGCAAGACCCTGTCTCAAAAAACCTTAAAAAAAAAAAAAGAATATTTCATATGACAAAAGGATAATGTTAAACTTCAAAGTATAGGCCTTTCATATGAATCTGTTTAAGTAAAACTTGTTTGGATAGTTGGCACCTGATGTCATGGAAAAGGAATGGAAAAAAATAAAATTGAGAAGATAGAGAGATCTACCATCTGCCATGGAAAATGTTAGATGTTTTAGGTGATGACGTAAACCAAAATTCAGGCATAAAAGTATTGCTTGTCAAACTTAAAGGAAACTACATAATAGTATCTCTGAGAAAAATGTATGTGTAATATTTTCCAATATACTGATTTACAGCAAGCCTCTTTAATGTTTTCCCACACCTTTAAAAATATACATTTTTTTAACATAACCTATCTCATTTGGAATTATGACTATCTTACTTATAAGAATGGATTGTGTTAAATACAGACCCTGCTTTCAGGAAGAACTTATTCCTGGCTGCTGGGAATATAGTGATCAGTCTCCCTCCAGCCATTTACGTTTCCCTAAATTGTTGCCATCTCCAAGCACACACCCTTCCAGATAGATTTATATACAACTGCTGATGTACCCATGGCATCCTGGGTAAAAGCCTGGCAATTTCAGGTCACTATAAGACAATTCTGATTGGATCATATGTGCTTCAGAACTCCTCAACTCATTGGCTGAGGGAATGAGGAGCTTATATCACAATTTTCTTTTTAATCCTTAGTTATTATCCTCTCTCCTTCACAGAGTAGCCCCTGAGTATCCTGCATGCCCAGCCCCATCTCAGCTTCTGATTCCATAGAACTAACAGCTGACAAATGTTAATAAATTTATGGAACAAGACTCATTTGTGGATCTTTACATCCTTTACTAGTCATCTAAGAGCTAAAGTACAGATAGAGAGAAATAGATATACCCAAAATAGACCCATACTCATATCTATATTAGGTTTTGATCCCTGGCACTCTCATTCTTTTCTTGATATGGGAAAACAGGAATTTTCCAGTCTTCATCAGATAACAGGATCACAAAATTACATTCAGAAGCAATATTAATACTTTGCCCATTTAACCATTTCAGTGCGTGTCTTCTCTAGGTCAAACTATTTGGGTTCCGGGGAACTGATGATACAATGTGAATGAAACATCTTTTACTATCTCTAAGGAACTATATCCAGTGTTAAAGAAAAACATTGATAAGAAAGAAAACATTGTTAGCACTATTTTTCTTTACCATTGCTAAGAGCACAGTTTCTTGGCTTTTGTGAATCAAAGAAGCAATATAGTAAAGTGTGTTTCAGGATGTAGAAGTCTGTGAGTGGTAAACAAGGTGGCATCCCAGTCATGCCCAGTGCAGGGAAAAACACATGCAAAGACTGAACCCAGGGAGCACGTCAGCGCCTTTGGGCTTGCAGCTATTCTCTTACTCGCTGGTCAGCTTTTCCATACATCACTTTCTTTATTTGAACACTCTAGATCCCCTCCTTATTTTTCACCTGGATTGTCCTTCACATCTTCATCAGGACCTCGCTTCCTCTGAGTATTCTAGCCGGATCCCTTTAAGACTCAGATAGTTGAGCTTGGCATAAAGTTATTAGTATTTCTACCTGTCACAGTGTGTGATTTAATTCCTAGTTACTTGCCCATATTCCTCTCTGACTAAAACCACCAGGTCCTAAAAGTTAGTGGCCATCAGCTGATGTTATGGTTTGGGTCTAGATGTGCCCCCCAAAGCCTCATGTGATCATTGGTGGCTTTTTCTGAGGTAGCTGAATCTAGAGTGTGTGATGCTGAGATTAAGGAGTACTAAATCAACACTGATTGGTTTGGCCCCACTCTAATCCTGGTAGTCTAAGGAAGCTCCAGTAAAGCTGTGGGTTACAAAAATGGAGCCAAGCGTATCTTGATTGGAGCAAGAGGGTATCTTGCTGAGGAGGAACAGGAGGATAGAAAAGATGGCCTGAAGACATTACAAGAAATAGTCGGACTCCACCCTTTATAGCTTCAGAATTGCAAAAGTGAGGGAAAGCCTAGCCTTTGAGGGAAAGCCTCAGGGCGCCATGTTCCAGTATGGTGGCAGTGAACTTGGGAGATTGTTCCTCTGGATTTGATTCATAGGCACTTGACACCTACCAAGACAGAGGGAAGCCTAGCTAATGTTCCAGTTGGCAGCAGACCTTGGTATCATCCTCATGGCACTGGTTTTAGGTGCATGCAGAATGTAAGAGTTGTGGCACTCAGGAGCCAGGGAGGTTTCCAACCAGATTTCAGAAGGCAGCCTGAGGATCCAGGCACTGTTCCCTGAGGGAGAAGTATGTGAAGCTGTGAGTGTGAAGTTGAAGATGCAATAGAGATCCCAGAAGTTTGGAGAAGCCAGGAATACAGATTGTCTGAGGGAAATTGCAAGGAGAGAACTGAGCCAGCCCAAGACAGAAGACATGGGAGCTACCACTATCAGAAGTGTGATAGGGACAGAGCCACTCAAGCCCTTTAGAGTTCATACCTTGGCACAGATTGCCTTGGATGTTGCACATGGAAATACAATGTTTAGTGTTTTCCTTGCTTGACTTTGATCTAGCTTTGTTCCCAATCCTCACTGTTTGCACCTTTTTGGAAAAGAAATGCTAATATTGTGCCATTGCATATTGGAAGGATTTAACTTTCTTTTCATTTGTTCAAGGGCTTGCAGCTAAGAATTTGCCTTTAATCTCAAAGGAGACTTTGAACTTGACATCTCAGCAATGCTGAAACTGTTAGGATTTTGGCAAACAATTAAAAGTGGACTAAATGCCTTTTGAGTAAAGGAGCATACATGAGTCTTGGCAGGAGGCAGTGGCAAAACCTTATGATTTGGGTCTAGATGTCTCCCAAAGCCTCACTTGGTCATAGGTGGCTTTTTCAGAGTGGCTGAATCTAGAGAATGTAGATGACAGGTACTATATGTTGGATAAATAAATGAATCCTTTAAGCAAGTGCAGATCTGAGCAAGAGCAATCAATATGGCCATTAGAAATGATTTAACTTCTGGAGGAAGCTTAAATATTAAGGATCAATTCAAGCCTATGATACCTTAGTTTCACTGACCACTGTTAGTTTTTTTTTTTAGGTATGAACTATCACACACAAAATAATCAAAGGTATTCAATGTAGTCTCTAAAAGATCTGAAAGGGAATGGAAAGTTTCCTGATAGGAGTTCTATAATTACAGGTTTCCCTTTTTTCAGGTGGAAGAAGACTGGTAGTTGGGTGTATATTGTGACATAGGAAAGGCAAATAGCAGTGTTTTATAAAGGTAAGATAATGAGCTCAAAAGTGATGAGCATTTATTGTTAAAGGAAAAGTCTACATAGCATGGAAGCCATAACATTTAGTGGAGAACATGAGACAAAATCATTCGAAGTTTTAACACATTTGCTGTCACAGTTTTGAACAAGGTGGCTATGTCTCGGCTACTCCATGAAATTCTGAAATAAGCAATAAGCATCTGAAGATTACCAAGTGGTATAGTTTGCAAATGACTTGGGTTTGTCTCCTAAGAATTAATGAATTGGAAGCTTGGTTTACAGCATGATGATGTGAGAGGTTGCTGGGACTTTTAGAAGACAAGACCAGTGCATGGTGAAGGGGTCATTGGAGAAGAGATTAATATAGAGATTAATATGCCCAAGAAGAGATTAATATAACTTGAAGAGTAAGTAAATTCTTGTGGAGGTAAATTGTGGAAGAAGGAAAAGGAGAAGACAAAGATAACAATGAAGATAAAGAGGAAGAAGAAGAAAAAGAAGAAGAGGAGGAGGAGGGGTGGGAGGAGAAGAAGGAGAAGAAAAAGGAAGCAGAGCAAGAATGCCCCACCCCACCCAGCTCTTTAGCTTTCTGTCTCACCAGGTGATCTCGTCCCCCACAAGCTCCCACTACTGTGGTGTCCTCTGCTGTAAAAGCGTTGTAGAGCTAAGGAGAGCCAGCAACTTTCAAACCTCCCAAACTATGAGCTAAAGAACTCTCTTTTCTTTACAGATTACCCAGACTTCGGTATTTTGTTATAGCAATGGAAAATAGGCTAGCACACTATGTATTTGTGCTATCACCTCTAGTATTTACTCGGACTTCTTATGAAGAATCTCTTTCTGTCTCTATCAGTCTCTCTCTCTCTCTCTCTCTCTGTCTGTCTCTCTCTCTCTTTCTTTCTTTATCTGGCTGTCTGTCTTACTTTCATTCTCTCTTTCAGAGTCCCTTTATGTAGTCCAGCCTGGCTTGGAACTTGTGATTTCCCTACCTGAGCCTCCCACAAACTAGGATAATGGAATTTGCCACCATGCATAGCAGCATGTCTCCTTTTAACTTAAATAGTATACATAGAAATATAATCAAAAGTAATTATAGAAATATATTTGTATTAATATATCTTACATAAGTGCAACTTGGCTAAGCAGATAATTCCCTTTTTATTCTTTTTTATATATAAGTTTGGGAAAATAACTCTCATACAAGTTTTAAATGAAAATAATCAAAAGTAATCATAGAAAGATGTTTACGTTAATATACTTTACATAAGTGCGATTTGGCTAAGCAGATAATTCCCTTTTTATTGTCTTTTCTTATATCAAAGTTTAGGAAAATAACTCTCGTATAAGTTTTAAATAAAACTCTGGAGAATGTTAGACAAGCCTAATTGTTCCTTTTTGTTCTTGTTCTTTTAGAGGATGATATAAGAGCTTTTTGTGTTGCCTAAGAGTCATTTTAAGAAAGTGAAAAGTAGTTTAGCCACAAAAGAAGTCTTAGCATTTTTATTATTCTGATTTTGAGGCTTGAGTTTTGGAAAAGCAACAATGTTTAAAAGAGACAAAATACAAGTCATAGCTATCTAAAGATAAACAGTTACCCCAAAACCTTGAAAACACAACAATGATTACAGGAACTTAACTTTTGTCAAAGGCAAGATTTCTAAATAGTGACAAGACTATGTGAAGAAGCATTAAGTTAACAGAACAATTTGGTGACATATACTGATCTGTATGTAAAGTGACTTTTATTCATTTCACAGAAAATAATCCAAATGCTAATTTTCACCTTTTATATATTATTCATGTAACACTTTATGATATACCTTTTTATGAATATCATATACCTTTTTATGTATATATTTCACAATACATACAAGATAGATAGATATACAATTTGGAGTAATTTAAAGCACTTATAATTTTAAGATATAATTAATAACACTGTAGTAGATTAGATAATGGCTATTAAATTTGCCATCTTAATAAACTAACTTTGTTTTTTGAGACAGGATCTCACTTTGTAGTTCAGACTGGCCCTGAATTCACTATGTAGCCCAGGCTAGCCTTGAATTCATGGCAATCCTCTTGCTTCTGCCTCCCGAGTGGGATTACAGGTGTGAACCACCATACCTGGCATTGTGATATGTGGTCCCAGGGACCAAACTTGGGACCTTGCGCTTGCCAAACAAGCTGTCAGAACCACTAAGTTAAATCCCCAGTCCAAACTAACTTTTTAAATAAATAAAATCATATTGATTATCTTGTGTATATTTAAAAATATTATTGTATCTAATATTATTGTGTCTAGTATCAACTTAATATTATATATTTTTTATTTTTTAAATGTTTTTCCTTTTTTGGTGCTGGAGACTGAATCCAGGGCCTCCTTCATGCTAAGTATATGCTATTGTACCACTGAGCAAATCTCTCAGCTATTAGTTTTTCTTTTCTCCAGATGAAAAATTAAAGAATTGACAATTGCAATCTGCTCAGCATGTATTTCATTTAGGTCTAACAAATTTAAAGAGCCTAAAACTAACTATTTAGACATAGATAAAGTCTTCCAAATTTATTTTTATATTTTATTAATCTATTCTTAATTTTCCAGTAAGATAATTTAAGCTTGCTTTCATGATCTGTGTTTTACATCTTTCTTTTTAGATACTCTATGAGTTTAAGCATTATGTATTAATTAACCTAATAATTTGCCTGAGGCTTTAAAGTTTGTTAAACATCTGGGAAATACCAATCAGCCAACATACAAATCTTTGTACTTTTTAACATTGTAAGGAGTTCATAAAATTAAAACCTTTAAGGATTTCATTACATTTCATTTAACTGAAAGCAGTTTTATGTATATGATTTTTTACCTAAAGCAAGTCATGGAAACAATGGCAATTTATTTAATTCATAAAGCTGGTGTAGGAAATTCGAGCAGTTTGAATCACAAGAAATTTGACCCTGATCTTGTCCAAATTGCACTAGTGCTCTGACATTTTTATATGGTAAACTAATTTTACAGATTCATGATCATGACAAAAACTCTTATCTTAGAATTAAAAGCCTTTTCTTCTTATCTCTAATAGTTATGTGGACTATTATGTAAATATACTGCTGACTGCCAACGGAAACACTATTTAATAACTATTTTGTTTCTTTTAGATAGTTCAGACTTCTAATCTGGACTATATCCCCAGAAGGAGTATGCGACTGAATACTTTCTAAAAATTAATTTATCTTTAAATTTCCTAAGAGAAAGAAAATGAGAGGGAAAGGGACCGAAAACATGTGAGGGAGCCAGGTGCAGTCATATCTAAAACTGTTTTGTAAAAAGCAAACTATGTTCCCTCTGCTAGAGGGGGAATGTTTAGAATTTGAAAAATAAATTCTACATCGATACACAAAAAGAGAGTGACATGCAATTTCCAGATAACTTGAGTCCTTGACAATTTTATCAAGCTGTACAATGAAAATGTGAGGTCTTATTAATCCTCAAGGTATGAAAATGAAGGAAGGATTGTTTCTTAGGTTAAACAAAATTTGTGCTCTTTTAGATAAGCCTGACAAATAATCTCGAGAACTTCTTCATTCTTTCGTTCTGATCTACTCAGACGAACAATCTTGTTCATGTCAAAATTTCCCCCAATTGGCTATAGCATTCCAAATTTTCCCTGGTAAGATTATGCCAGTTAGAAAAACTAAGAGTATATATTGCCATACAAGAGAAAACATGGACAAGGCAGGAGTTAGCCTGGAAGGGACGCAGTTTTCTGTTGAGGAAATTCCATGAGAATCATATGAACTGTAAGAAAGGTGCTTGATTTATTCTCTGGAGTTTGGCCAGAGGCCAGTTGTTCTTAATCCAGAGCTAGATAAAACTTTCCAATTTGGTGCAGATGAAACAAAACAGGGCAATTGTCAGGGAAACAGGAAGACAGGCTGGGGGAGAAGTCCTTATAAAGTTTGTAAACGTGCTCCAAGAAGTTTTCAAGCTGGTCTATAGAGACCTTTGAACTCCTAAGTCCGTGAAGCTGACTTAAATGTGAATTTACAAGATTTATGGCATTCTTTCCCTAGTTTTCCTTTCATAGATAACCACTCAAATTGCTAGCTGAGCAGAAGCAGGTGTTCGGCGGCTAGAAAATGACTTTTTCAAATAACAATACAAATCTGGTTAAATAAAAACAATAAATTCTAGCCAGGCACGTTGCTCATACCTGTAGTCCTAGCTACTCTGAAGGATGAGGTAGGAGGGTGGTCTGAACTCAAGACTTTGGTGTTAGCCTCAGTCATATGGTGAGACATCATCTTAAAAAAAAGCCAAGGGATTTTTATTTCTGTGAAAACAAAATAAACCCAACATTGATGGGCTTTAACAGAATATCAGAGCTTAATTTAGCATGTGTGTGTGTGAGTGGGGGGGGTGACAAGAAGTATCAGATATGTACACTATTACTGAGTTAAGGATCCTGCTCCAAAGCCTGAAAGACACAACTGAATCTTGCTGGAACTTCTATTTGCATTAATTCCTGCAGCCAGGCTATCAGGAATATACTTGCAGTTGAACAAGATCAGCAGCTTGTTCATTGCATCTAACACCACACACATTATAAGGAACTGTGATAGCCTTGCAGGAGGACATAGAGTGGACCTTTCATAGACTATGGGCTTCATTCAAGCAAAGAAAGACAAAATGTTAATAATAAGTGAATATGAATAAAGTTCATATAGGTTTTACATAGACAATTTTATTTGTGCAACTTTATGTCAGATGTGTAGTTATTTTGAAAAAAACTGTGAAAATGATAAATGTAGTTAAAACTTAAATTGTTTTTACACTGAAAATTAACTTCGATTGGGTTTTGTGGTGGTAAAGGGCATTCAGGGAGGTGAAGTTTTGCCCAAGTGAAGATAGCAGGATATAGTGGCATGCCCCAGTTACAGCACTCGAGAGACTGAGTCAGGGGCATCACTGTAGCTTAGAGGTTTGAGTCTTGCCTAACATAGCAAGATCCCTTAAAAATAAAAAAAAATAAAGAGCCACGAATTTAGCTCAAGTGATATAATGCCTACCTTAGAAGCACAACGTCCTGAGTTCAATTCCTGGTCCTGCAAAACAAAACAAAAAAACCCACACATACATAACAGAAAACAAAGATAATTCTGTGATCGGGTATAATACAAACTCTAATCTGAAAGGAGGGAAGACTAGAGCAACCTACCAGCAAAACTGGTTAAGAACTACAGTCATTGTAGCTCCATAGTTGAAGGGGTTGGTTTTGGTTTGCATTTGTGCTTTGCATTTTGACCTTGTTTTTTCTATGTTTAGTCAAAATTCTGAAGTAGTATTCATTCTGTTGTGTTGGTTTTGCTCGTTTCGTCACAGTAGCAGAGCAATGCGAATGTGGTGTGAAACTGTGAATGCCCAGAACACTGTGGCCTCCCTGGGCCTCTGCAGTCCCATTGCCTCCTGACAGCCCTGACACTGAGCCCTGTCAAACCTGTTCTCAGACACAGGGCTGCTCTTCTCTTTCTAGATGGGCTGATCAACTAGGTCAAATGTTGCTGCCCCCTCAACTAAGGTCAGAACTGAGGGCTGCCACTGGATTTTAACAAGGTGAAGCTCACAGAAGGCAAGAGTTGTCCTTCTCACCCACCCTCCCAGAATTTTACATCCTTTTAGGCTTAGAATCAAACTATTTTGTATTTTTAAAGATATTTCTTACAAAATTTTAAAACCACATTATTGAAAATGAAGAATCTTTATTTCAACATAGTTTTTTGTTAATATTGATATCAACATAAAGGAAAAGGCTTTCTAATACAATAACCTTACTGTGTAATAACAAAAGAATGGTTAAAGATAGAATGATATTTTATTGATAAATAATAATATTAATAATTCATTAAAATATTTCCAAATAATACTTAAAAACAAGGAAAATATAGTCATGACATATAAAAGCAAAATTAAAAAATGTAAATCCAACCAGGTATGGTAGCCCACCCTATAATTCTAGGTACTCAAGAAGCTGAACCAGAAGGATTTCAAGTCTGAGGCCAGTCTAAGCCAACCTAGTGAGATCCTGACAAAAAAAAAAAAAAAAAAAAGATGCAAAACAAAAAAAGAGCTAGGAATGTGTTTCCGTGCTCCCTCAGTTCAATCCCTGGTCCTACTCCCCTCACACACAAAAAAATGAATTCAGCATAATTCCTAATTCAGGGAAAACACAGCATTTAGAAAAAAAGACTGAAAAGTGATAAAATACTAAAGTTTTTATGAATGAGGGATTATGGATAATTTAAGTATTTTTCTCTGTTCTCTCTGTCTTTTTATATTCTTTGAGGAAAATGTTTTTATTATTTTTATTGCCAGGAAACAAAAATTGTAAAGCAGAAATGGTAATGCAACACTTTTTAATATGTTTTTATAAAGCTGGGTATGTGTGGCGCATGCCTGTAATCACAGCACTTGGAAACTTGAGGTAAGAGGATCATGGATAGGTCGAGGCCCGCTTAGGCTAAACAATGAGTTCAAGGTCATCCCAAAACGCATAGCAAGAGCCCATCTCAAGAAAAAGGAATTATATAAAATATACAAAAAGTTTTTATACTGATGTGAGGTTGCAATAAAGAGGTGTAGCACTTCAGTTTTAAGTCCAAGCTCCGCCCTACGAATTTAGTTACATAAAAGAAAAGCCATGACTTTTTCATTTCAATTGTTAGTTCAAAGTGTTGTTGCCAAGTTATCTCAGTTGCTTTGGAAAACCCAGGCTCCTGAGTCCCACAAGACACTGACTGTCTTCTGCGTCCATGCAGCGCTCTCTCACATCCTCCCTTCCTTGTTTCATCGTCCTCTCCTCCTCATCTTATCTTTTGTCCTGTTCCCACCGTGTAGCTGCTGTTTTTCAAATAAAGGCTCCATGCCTGATTCTATACCATCAAATACATGAGGATTAAACTTCATTTAAGCTCACTGGAATCGAATATCATTTTAACCTCCTGCCAAGTTTTTTGAAACCTCCAGGGTATATTCCACAGGCCATGAGAGTCAAAGGGGCTGCAGATGGACTTCCAACCATGCAGTGGTAGATCTTGTACCTCAGCACCTCGATGTTAGCAATGAGGACTGGAGACTATCACCAACTGATGCCTGACTCTTAATCTTGCTAGGGTAGCTCAGTCTCCCCGCAGAGACCACACATACACACACACAGTCATTTACTCACTCACTCACTGGGCAAGCAGGCCAGTGCCTCATGTGCTGGCTTTGGTTCAGATTGTCTGCTTTGCCCTACCCCAACAACTGTGGAGCCAGTTCCTTCTGACTAACAGATCTTTCCGAGGTTTGAATTCTACCTCCTCACAGACTGGTCCCTGCTTGTTCCATCCAGGTGACATCAGCTTTTTCCAGTGTCTTTTGAAGATCCACTTCATTCTGCAGTGATAACATAGTGCACAATATGCTCTTATAATGTGTCTTTAACTAAATAGCGTTTTCTCTAATAAGCAGAGTTAGGGTCGCTTTTATTGTTGCTGTTGTTGTTATTTTACATATGGCTTACGCTGTCTCATTATGCAATGGAGAAAGAGAGAGGGAGGGAGACGGAGAGGAAGAGAGAGGGATTGTAGATGGCATTTGTAATGAAGTTGCCTAGAAAGACATCTTCTGCCTGCCAGGTGTTGTGCTGAACTCAGACTTGGATAAATCATCTGTTCACGTTTGACATTTTTACACTGATGGGTCATTGTTATCTTGTGTGACTTTCATATTCAGTGTCTTTCTGAACTTCGTTGGGTTCTAACCGTGCTGTTGCTATCTTATCACCTTCAGTCTCTGAGACAAAATATTCAACACCAACCTTTTGAGGAAGAAGGGTTTATTTCGGCTCAGGGTCTGTGGAAGTTTCAGTGCAGAGTTGTCCAGCCCCGAGGCTGGGTGCTATGACACAGGGAAGTGAGAAAAGAAGAGAGGAAGTACGGAGGGATATAAAGCCTTCCAAGCTGTACCTCCAGTGGCCTGTCTCTCCCAACCAGGCCCACCTCTGAACAGCACACGTGACTATGAACCTCCATCATCACTCACCTCCCCAGAGCTCCGCCTGTGAACACACGAGCCTCTTGGAAGTCATTTACATGGAAACGATAAGGCTTGCTGACTATCCCTCCATTTGCTTATGCCTTGGCCTTAGTATTTAGCTATGTAATGTCAAAGCACTTAACTAAAATGTAACTTTGCATTTCTTGGTGCGACTATTCAGTGAATGTGCAGCTTTCTTCCTTGCCTGCAGCTCCATGAAGACCGAGCATCTGAAAGAAATATGTCTTGCTCACCTTTGAATTCCTTCCAGCTTAGGGCAATACCTGGAATGTCATAAGACTCAGGAAAATGCTTCCCTTGCCACTTTCGTTCATTCATTCAACAAGTATTTATTGTGTACCTACCACATGCCAGGCATGGTGCTATATGCTGGACATAAGGAGCAAGACCAAACAGTGTGTCAACCTTCACGGTACACTATAATGGGAATAATAAACAAATAATTACAAGTAAGTGGACTACTTTAGCCAAGGCAAATACTTATGAACATCCAGAGAGATTTTCTATCTGCTGCTACCAAATACAAAAATATAAAATTCAATAGATAATTTTCTTTTTAAAGTAGCTTCATTGAAATATAACTTATATAACATACAGCCCACTCCTTTGAAGAGCCATATCCGCGCACATTCGTACATTCTCAGAGCTGCGTGTCCATTTCCACATCTTTTGGAATGTTTCCATTATCTTCAAAGCAACCTCACTCACCTTGGGCATCATTCAGATCCTTCCCAGACCTACACAACCACAAATCTACTTTTCTCTATGGATTGGCCGATTTTGACCATTTTATATGAATGGAATAATACAATACATACTTTTTTGTGACAGGCTTCTTTCATTTAGCATAATTTTTCCAAGGCTTATCCAATGTGTAGCATGTATCAGTACTTCATTTCTTTTTAGCACTGAATAGTATTCTGTCATATTGTGTACATTTTTTTTTAGCACAACCAGAAACAGGATGTTGGTCTGCTTTTTTCTCTGCAGCCAAACAAATTCGGTTTGTCATGTTTCTAGAAAAAGGTGACAGAAAGTAAATGTTGGCTGAGCTTTGTGAAGGAGGCAGCCGTGTTTAGAAAGCTGCTTTTCATGACTGATTTTATTCACTCGGTCCCTTAGTCTATTTAGTATTTCTGACTCACAAATGGAAGTGATTCTATTTTGGCATTTTTTCCTTCTCCTTGGTCTCCACTGACTTGCTGTGTTAAATTATGCAAGTTACTTAAACTCTGTTTATTTAACTCCTGCATGCTCTGTAAAATAAGTCCCATCCAGCTTGCTTGTTTGCCAAAGCTGTTTGGAGACAATTTTTCATATGATATGCATCATCAGCTCCCACAGAAGGCAAAAGGAATTTGATGTGTGGGGGTAGTCTGGGATCCAATCCAAAATTAGTGCTCATCTGGAAGAAATATGGAAGCCCGATGCTTGCTTGTTGGCCTTTTAGTCATTTCCCTTACTGCCTTTCTTCTAAGGAACTTTGTAAATCTCTCTTTTGTGTTTTTTTCTATATTAGAAGCTTAAAAAAGAGATTGCAATGGAAACAGTCTTCTGATACCCTCTATTTCCAGCTGTGAGTCAAAGAGAGCACTTTGACTTAGTTTTGTGACCTGAGGAGGGACTAGCCATAACATCCAGAATCTCAGCTCTCTCTCTCTCTTTCTGTCTCTCTCTCTCTCTCTCTCTCTCTCAGACATTAGCCTCCAGCTTCGGGTGTAAAATCAAATTATCATCCATCTACTTATGCAATATGTTTGCTTTCAAGTGCTAGTCTAATGGAGAGCTCTGGTGTGGAACCTAACGTCCAGCAAGTAAGTACCAACGGAGAAAAGTGGCAGAAATGAGATTCCTGCTAAGGGGGGGGTCACAGTCAAGGTTACCTCAATATTATTTTGAGCTGTCTCAGAGGATAACTAGGTAGGGAGATGAAGGTGAACTCTTCCAATGGGCTTCCTTGGAGTGGGCAGGTGTACAGCCCTAGTTTCAGGTGTGTAAGGCAGCTGTGGAAAAAAATCAATCCGAACAGACCCTATTCTAGGGTCTCTGCTTTTGGTAATTAAAGCAAACAGAAGCCAATGATGGTATCTGGCAAAGTGTACATCAAAAACACACTTGAGGACAGTTAACCTGATGAGAGGATGGACGGCAAGATGGTGGAAGGGGAGGCTACGCAAGAGGGCAGTGCGACTGTCCAGTTGAGGAAGAAGGAATGGAAAGGAGGTGAGGGATGTCTGCAACAGGCTTTGAGGTCTAGCTGAAGGAAGGCAGGGGGAGAGCCCTGGAGACCCAACTCCCTCTCTGGGCGGGGATTGGGAGGAGCCAAAATTATAGTTGCACCATCCAGCGACGCCAGGTGGTCGGTCCGGACCTCTGGTTGGCTAGCTCTGCTGCCAGTCCCGGGAAGGGCGGCCTTGCCCCTGCCTGCTCGGGTCCGAGTGGGAACCGGGAGCTCCGCGAGCCCGGCCGGGCGCCACGGGAACTTCACGGCCCACAGCCGAGGTAGGCAGGTGGGAAGCCCGCAGCTAGGGGGGCGACCCCGCACCTTCTCCGCTCTGGGAACCCCCAGCCCTAGCGAACGCGTCGCGCTGGGGGCTCGACAGCCTGAGGACTGGGGCGCGGCGGGGACCAAGGATGGAGCGCGGCCAGGACGCGGCTCCCCCGCCACCGCCTCGCCTCCACTAGATTCTGGGGCGTGCGGGGGGTGGGGGGCTCGGGGGCCCTGCGTCCCCGGGCTCCTGTGACGTTCGGCGAGGAGACCCGGGAGCCGGCTTCGGGGAGCGGAGGTGCTGCGGGCCACCGGGCAGCCCGGCTCCCAGTCCCCGCGTCCTCAAGCCTCCGAGGCCCCTCGAAGTCGGGGATGCTGCCGGGCAGCCCTGGCTTCTGGGGAGCCCCACTGTGATCTCCGGGGCGCAACTTCTCACAAGTTTACGGAGCTATTTCTACACCTCGAGTGGCCTGGACATCGGAGTGACCGCGGGTGACCTGCCCTGAGCTACGCGCGCTCAAGTGAGCAGACTGTTCTTCGAAAGGCCAGTTTAGCCATGCACCGAGCGCAGCGGGGACAGAAGTGGGACCGTCTGCTGTGCAGACGCGCTACCTACCGCTCAGCTACCTGCAGGTCACTTGCTTTCTTGTCAAAGCTGCAGTCTGCAATCCTGGACTGCAGCGCGTGTGCAGCGAGGAGCCGGCCTTCCCGGGCAGTGCCACCCGAGAGCAGGCGTGGCCGAAGTGGGGTTAGGTAGTGGGGCTAACGTTCCTTAAACAAGCGTGTCTTGGTCCGGTTAAGAAAGACTTTTCTGCTTTAGAGGCCAAATTGCCCGGTGGTCCAGTTAATTTGTCCTTTTAGAGGAGATAATTTAAAAATAGAGAGACTAACTCTGAACTTTGACTGGGTAGCTCTAAGTAGATGAATTCTTTCACTGCTTTTTCTTTCCTTTTTGGGATTTGGAAGAGAAACAGGAAGTCAGATTGAGAGAAAAGGGCATTCACTCCATAATTGTAAATAGTTTATTTTGTGTCAGTAAATATTTCCAAAAGTTATTCGAGACATTTGAAAAGCCAAGTCTTTTCTGTTCCTTGCAGAGAAGGTAGGTCACTGTCAAATTTTAAAATTTAGGTATATTTATTTAGAAGTTGATCATAGCTCCCAAAGCAATAGAGCATTATAAAGTCAGAAGGAGTGAAAAAGCGTGGCTAGTACTATGGAAAGTTAAAATTCTTAACAACCCAAGATGGTTCACTAACACAACAGTTATTTTATTTTTTAAATTTTATGTTGAGACAGGGTCTCGCTTTTTGTAGTTCAGGCTGGCCCTGAGCTCAGCCCGGCATTGTGTGTGGTTCCCAGGGATCAAACCTGGGGTTTGCACTTGCAGGCGCCAGAACCACTGAGCTAAATCCCCAACCCACAACAGTTACTTTAAACTTGTTAACCAGCTGAGATTAAAGCAAGGAAATCAGGTGTATACACCGCAGTGGGGTCATTCATCCAACTAATCTGCAGTTGTGAGTTATGCCCCAACTAATAGAGACTGCAAATGTTAAATACTGCCTTTGTAATATTCTTAAAGCTTTACTAGTTCACTATAAAATACACAATTAGCATAATTAAAGAAATAAATAGGTATGTTTAACTTTGAATTTATTGTGTCACTTTCATAGCAAAGTACCTCTAGGTAAGATGTATGTATTATATTCTTCATATTTGAGGTTATTTAATCATATTTGAATAAATGATAAAATTTTGGCAGCAAATAACCACACATCGTGGGTCATATTAGATCTGTAAATATGGTTCTACTATATTAATAAATATCCACTTAAACTGATATTTTTATTCATGTGTAAAAATAGGCTTTTATTGAGATTTAATTCACAAACCTTAAAATTTACCCTTCGAATGTGTGTGGTTCCATGATTTTTAGTATATTTTCAAGTACTCTTAAAGTGTAAAATTCAATCATTTGTAGCACATTCTCAACCCTTCCACTATCTAATTCCAGAATATTTTCATCATTTCTGAAAGAAACCCCATATCCATTGATAGTCTCACTGCCTTTCTGTCTTTCCCTGTTTTTTTTATTTTTAACAGTACTGAGGATAGAGTCCAGAGCTGTTACACTGAGCTATATCTCTAACCTTTTTTGCTCTTAATTTAAAAAAAATTTTGACACAGGTCTCGATAAATTACCCAAGTTGGGCTCAAACTTGTGATCATCCTGCCTCAGCCTCCCAGAATGATGGGATTACAAATATGTGTCACTATTCCTTGCCGTCTCCTTTAAATTTTAAACTACTTGCTTTGCCCTCTCCTTTAAACTCCCAGAAACCACTTACCTGTTTTCTATCTTTTCGTATTTTCCCACTCTAGACATTTTATATAAAAGGAATCATGCAATATGTGCCCTTCCGTGTCTGACTTCTTTGGTTTGGAATAGTGCACGTTCATATATTGTTGTAGCATGCAGTAGTACTTTATTATTTATGCCTGAATAATGTTCTGTTGTATGGATATATTGTATTGTTACTCATTGTTTATCCATTCATCGGATGGTAGACAAGGGGATCATTTCTTCTTCTGGGGTGTTGTGGATAATGGCGCTATAAACGTGTATACAAATTGTGCTGTGGACAATGTATTCAGTTACCTTGTGCTCTATACTTAGCATTGAATTTTCTGGACCTATAGTAACTTTATGTTTAAACTTTTGAGGAACTGTCAAACTATTTGTAGAATAACACCAACCCGTTTTTACAGTGCCACCAGCAACGTATCAGAGTTCCAATTTCTGCACGTTCTTGTTAGTATATCTTCATTTTCCTTTTATTATATTCACCCTGTTTGATATGGGAGTGGAATCTCATAACTTTATGTTTCACTCTCCCTTAGAGATGTTGAACACCTTTTCATATGATAACTGGTTACTTGTCTTCTTTGGAGAGGTATCTACTTGCTCACTTATTAATTGGTTTGCCTTTTTATTGATTAAATATTAAGGATTCTTTATATGTGCTGCACACTAGTCTCTTATCGGGTATATGATATACAAATATTTTCCTACATTTTGTAGGTTACATTTACACTTTTGTGACAGTGTCTTTTAAAAATTTTTTTTACAACATTTCATAATGTAGTTGAAGCTGGCCTTCAATCCAGGCTGGCCTCAGTCTTGTGGCTGCTGTTCTTTCTCTGCCTGCCTCTTGAGTGGTGTGCCCAACATCCGGATTGACAGTGTCTTTTGTAGCTCAAAATTCTTAAACTTGATAAGGTCTAATTTATCTTTTTTCTTTTATTACTTGTGCTTTCTGTCATAACTAAAAAACTTGCCTAATTCCAGGTCTTGAGATATATATCTGTCTTAAGAGTTTTAGAGCATTGGGCCGGGGAGTTAGCTCAGTGGTTCCAGCACCCGTCTTGCAAGCGCAAGGACCTGGGTTCAATTCCTCGGAAACCACATACAATACTGGGCGTGGAGACTCACACCCAGCAGCAATCAGTACCACATACCACAGTGCTGAGCGTGGTGGCTCATGCCTAGAATCCCAGTACTCGGGAGGCAGAGGCAGGAGGATTGCTGTGATGTGAGTTTGAGGCTGAGCTCAGGGCCAGCCTGAACTACAAAGTGAGACCCTGTTTCCAAAAAAAGAGTTTTAGAGCGTTGACCCTTACTTATATTTACTGTTATCTCTGTGATCCATTGTACATTAATTTGTGTATATGGTATGAGGTAGAGTCCAAAACACTTTCACTTGCATTTAGGCATCCCTCTGTTCCTGCATAATTTGTTAAAAATATAGTTCTTTCCTCTGTTAAGTTGTCTTGGTACTCTGCCAAAATCAATTGTATATATGAGGTTTTTTCCTAGGCTCAACTTTCCTCTGTTAATCTGTGTCTATTTCTTATGCAAATATCCTTATGTTTGAGTACTATGATGTTGTAGTAAGTTTAAAAATTTGGACATATGAGTTCTCAAACTTTTCAGGATTGCTTTGGCTAGTCTTGGTACATTGAATTTGCAGGTGAATTATAGGACAAACATCAATTTCTGCAGAAAATTCTATTAGAATTTGTTAAATTTTTTTCTAAATGTTTTACTAATTTTTATATTATAAATGGAATATTTTAACTTTAGATTTTCCTTGTGAGTATATAGAACAATTGATTTTTATTTCCAAACCATTTTATATATAAACCATTCCTGAAAGCTTGCTAAACTCAATAGATATGATGTCATTTCATAGTTTCCTTGGAATTTTTTGTGTACATGATCATTTCATCTGCAAATAGAAGGTTTTTACTTCCTATCTGATCTGGATGTATTTTTATTTTCTTGCTGTGGCTAAACTCTGTAGTACAGTGTTGGACAGAAATAGTGAAGCCAGACATCCTTGTCTTGTTCTGATTTCGGTGGAAAACTGTCAGTCATTTACCAGTAATTATGATTTTAGTTGCTTGGCTTCTTGTTAATGTCCTTTATTGGATTGAGAAAATTCCCTGACATTGCTAATGTGTTGAATGTTTTTATTATGAAAGAGTATTAGGTTTTGTCAAATTTGTGTGTTGTGTGGTTGAAATGACTAGTGGTTTTTGTCCTTTTTTCTATTAAGATTGTGCATTAGTGGAATTTATTCTAATTTGTTAAAAAAATATGTACTCTATATTACTTTAAAAACTGTAGCTGAGACATGGAGCACTTACTTAGCGTGTGCCAGGTCCTGGAATTGTTCCCCGGCACTGCAAACAAAATAAAGGGAAAAAAAACCTATAGACATTTTGCACTAGAATATAAACGAGCTGTTTAAAATGTAGACCAAAATGTAATCAACATGGGATAGACTTCTTGTTGCATAGGGTACATAGGTGTCCTCTGGCCCAATAATTAATGGTATCTGTTTGATGATGGATTTTATTTTTTAATATTTGATCCATATTTTTCCTCTCTCTTAGGCAAATAATGAGAAAACTGAGGTAGCAATAGAAAGGTGAAAAAGTTTATGGTTGACAAACTATTTTATCCTTAAATAATTGATAGTAATGGCTATATAATAATTAATAGTAAATTCTAACATAGGAAATGAGAAGGGCCATGAAGAAGGCTAATAATCGGGGGGGAGAGAAAAGAAAATAGTCAGAGAAGAGTAGGGTAAAGATTCCATAAGAACAAAGCAACAAAGACAGAGTGAATTTAAGTCTTATAAGTTTAAGTTTCCTTCAAACTATGGCTAGAAGTTGTGGACATGTGGAAGCTTTAATATGGTTGGGGTACTCTTTTTTTTTCTTTGAGACAGGGTCTCACTTTGTGGTTCAGGTTGGCCCTGAGCTCAGCTTCCAACTCACATCACAGCAATCCTCCTGCCTCTGCCTCCTGAGTGCTGGGATTACAGGTGTGAGCCACCACTCCTGGCACTGTGGTATGTGGTACTGGTTGCTGCTGGGATGAGTCTCCACACCCAGTATGGTATGTGGTTACCGGGGATCGAACCCGGGTCCTTGTGCTTGCAAGACAGGCGCCGGAACCACTGAGCTATATCCCCAGCCCCCGGTTGGGGTACTCTTAATCAAATTGTAACCTCTCTGAAACAATACAGCTTGTATTATTTACTTCTGAGTTACTGTGAGATGGTATGAGGTTAGTATTAATGTGAAAACTGATGTAATTACAATAATATTTATGCTAGGAAAATACTCTCTTTACTGAATTTTTAGCAGGTTACAGTTTTTTTAACAATTGGTATAGGCTTCAGGAGTTGGGTGGGTACACAGAATAATAGGAAAATACACTTGGTTATACCTTTATAAAACAAAATAATACAATAGTATACTTCAACTGCAGTAACATCACAATTGTGAGAATTTATTGTTACAAGTTCTCTATCACTGGGACTTGGCTTATGCAGAAGAACCATTTCTAAGCAAATTTATCTGTTCATAGCAAGGACAGTTCAGAAAAGGGAGCTGGAAAGGAGAGGAACAGAAGAAGTAAAACAGTTCAAGATGCAATATGTGTATAGTATGTACCAGCTCCACAGGGTGGATATATTCATTATGTATTACAACCATATACTAACATTTTTAAAAAACAATTATGAGGAAAAAAAAAAGAGAAAATATACATTATCAGGTTACCTATCGGGTTACCTAATAAATTAGCTCATTAAACATTAACAAAAAACTTGTTAACAAAAAACTGCTTTTGTGAATCTCGGGGCCAGAAATAATCATGATTTCAAAATCATATAACACTTTGGAATTTCAAAACCAGCTCCCTGGCCTCTTGTCTTTTTCCTTATAGTGCTGCTTCCTGAGACTAATCTCCTCCTAAAGGAAAGCTAATATCTGGAAAGTACTGATTCCAGATTTATTTAAGCAGACAATTCCAAGTTTCATATTTGTATGTTCTCTTATACCAATAAAAGTTATGCAAGCCTGTCAGGATCATAATTACCTACCTAGTTAAATACACCGAAGGACTCTAGCTTGAAAGATTTTAGCCTGGACCTGAGCCAATTTAAAGTGATGCTCTGTAAAAATTACTACTAAATTATAGTACAAATCTAAACCCCAATTGTACCACTCTTATATTTCTTTAGTTTGTCATGCTGCTATTTGAATCAAGCTGTGAGACTTGTACAAGTTTAAGTGTATGGTAAAAGTATGGTTTATAGATTTAGAAGATCTTACTGTTGAGCAGTGTTAATAATTATGTTTTGTGTTGTGCTATTGTATTGTATAAGTTTTGTCAGAAACAGCAATATTACATTTGTTCTCACAGCATAGCTAGGAGGAAGAATGGTTTGTGATGGTCAGCACCCCTCTTTTTGAATTGGATAAAATGAGACCTAGAAAGTTTAAGTAATAATGCAGAAGAACTTCCACTCTGGCCTCCTGTCTCCTATTAGACTCATAAAGATAACAAGGGCTGGAATTTATCTTGGATAAATAAAACTTGTTTCTAAACATCATTGGATGGTAACTATAATGTATGAGTTGGGCAAATTAACGAGCTTCTTGAATGCTAATGTGGTATGCTGTTGGACGTTTTCTTCTTAGAATAAACATGGCCGAACTTTCTGAACCAGAAGGACCAGTAGATTGGAAGGAACGATGCGTAGCTCTGGAATCTCAGCTTATGAAATTTAGAGTTCAAGCAAGCAAAATAAGAGAGCTCCTAGCAGAGAAGGTAAGCTTTTATCCCGATCCTTTGCTATTACGTATCATTTTCTTGGGCTCTGATTCATGTATATTGATTAACTATGTTTTACTAAATTATTATCTGGGCTACAATTGTATTTACTATAATTGTATGCTTCTCTTAATAGTCTAATGGAATCATTTAAAATTTCAGTGTTTGGGAGGGTTTAAGCATCTTTAATTCAGCACACAACTTGCCAGATGTGGTGGCACATGTCCATAATTTCAGCATTCTAAGAAGCTGAGGCAGGAAGATTGAAACTTTGAGCCAAGACCCTGTCTCAGAAATTTTAAAAATTGGGCCGGGGATTTAGCTCAGTGGTTCTGGTGCCTGTCTTGCAAGCGCAAGGACCTGGGTTCAATCCCTGGTAACCACATAACATACTGGGTGTGGAGACTCACACCTAGCAGCAACCAGTACCACATACCTCAGTGCCGGGCGTGGTGGCTCACGCCTGTAATCCCAGCACTCAGAGGCAGAGGCAGGAGGATTGCTGTGAAGTGAGTTGGAGGCTCAGCTCAGGGCCAGCCTGAACCACAAAGTGAGACCGTGTGTTAAAAAACCTAAAAAAAAAATTTTTTTTTAAAAATTTACATGTGTGCATATAGCTCAGTGCAAAGACCCATGTTCAATTCGCAGTACCAGCAGGAAGTTAAATAATTGTATAATTCAACTTTTTGCCAACTATTTGAAGCTATATTTGGCATGGGTGTATTAGTTGGATGAAAAACATTTATTTGCAAATGCTAGTGCAAAGTGCACACATTTGCAATATGTGAAAATTGTGTGTGTTTGGTGACTCTGAAGTTTATTTGTTACAGAGAGAAAAGCTCTACTTACAATTTCATTTTATTTTAAAGAATGTAATAGCATTTTAATCCTACTAAGTGTTAAAGGATATCATTTAAAAATGATCATGGAAGAAAACTCTTGATAGTAAATTATATTTATAATGTATCTGAAATTATGCTCTCCTTAGGGATGTATATTGATTAACTATATTTTACTAAATTATTATCTGGGATACAATTGTATTTACTATAATTGTATGCTTCTCTTAATAGTCTAATGTAATCAGAACTTAATGTCACAGGAATTTTGATTTTCCAAATAATTCGTATAAAACTAATAGTTTTGTTTGTTCATTCAGCAAATACTTTGTTGAAAGCTAAGTATGTGCCACATACTGTTTTTAATACTACAGTTACCTCACTGAATAAGACAACCTATATTTCTGATTCCAGGAAATTTGAATTCTACATCTATGCTGTCTAAAACAGTAGCCATTAGCTACATGTGGCTGGTAACAACTAACGTCAAATTGAAAGGTGTAACAAATGGGAAATATACATGAGATTTCAAAGATTCAATATGAAAGAAAATGTTTCAGAAATAAATTCTATATTACTGTGTTGATAAAACATACTTTCCACGCTAGGTTAAGTAGATAACATTCAAATTAATGTTATCTTGGGCCGGGGAGTTAGCTCAGTGGTTCTGGTGCCTGTCTTGCAAGGGGCCCTGGTTCGATTCCCCTCCCTGGTTAACCACATACAGTACTGGGTGTGGAGACTCACACCCAGCAGCAATCAGCACCACGTACCACAGTGCTGGGCGTGGTGGCTCACGCCTGTAATCCCAGCACTCAGGAGGCAAAGGCAGGAGGATTGCTGTGATGTGAGTTTAAGGCTGAGCTCAGGGCCAGCCTGAACTACAATTCGAGACCCTGTCTCAAAAAAAACCAAAACAAAACAAAACAAAAAAAATTAATTTTATCTATTTCTTTTAGTTTTTATTGTTTGCACTAGAAGATTTTAAGTGACACATAGGCTTCACATATTTCTAGACAGTACCATCTAGAAAGGTGGATGAAGGATATTTATGGTTGTTTGGTGGTCAGGAAAATTTACAGGTGGTTTCTTAAACTCTAGTCTGTATAATCCTTTTAAAATGGAGACTGGTACAGATATCACATCTCCAAAAAGATCTTAAATCTTCCTTTCATTATTAGCCAAGAATCTCTTAGAAGTATTCTAATAAAATCCAATGAAAACATCATTTCATTAAGTCTTCATTTTCATTGTCGTAAATGTTTGTACTTTAACATCTTTTATAAGGAAAGACTGAAGTTCTTTTGGGTAGAAGATGGCCCAGTAATGGCCTTGGGAAGTAAACCATCGATGCACTGTAGTATTTATTGATATTATAATAAAAATTATAGCTTGAAAAATTTCCCACTTTGAATATATTCGAGGAGCTTATCCCAACTCACAGTGGTGACTCATCCTTATCTCTTGGTCTTTTTTGTATAAAAACTCATTTCCATGTTGTTCCATGATCTGTCTAGTATTTTCTGCAACCTCACTCTCTTTATATAGTAACTGTGCCTAGATCCACCAAGCCTGCCCTTCTTGCTGAGCCTCATGGACACTGTCCATTTCCTGCCTTCGCCTCCCACTGGTTGACCCTACTGAGTACAGCTTTCTTCTCTGAATCTTCTTGTTTTTCTTAACTTCTATACACTCTCAATTTTCTTATGGATTAAATAGAAGTGATATTGACGTGGGTTCCAATTTGTTGACCTTCAAATCTTATGGTGACACTTGCCCTGTTCTTTAGAAAGCATGCTGCAGAAAGTTTCTTCCTGCCGATCCATTTTTTAAAAATTATAGAAGGGTTATTTTAAGTGAAATTGTAAGTAGCTTTTTAAAATTTTCAATCTGATGTAATGTTTTCTTTAGAAATGATATCAAGAGGAATATTGCTATTTTACTTGTGGTTTATTTTTTCTTTTCTTTCTTTTTGTCTATCTTTTGTATCTGTGACTCAAATCCTTTGATAGTCCTAAGAGACAGAATTGCTTAGGTCCTTTTTACATGTTGGAAAGTAGGTTAATATTACCAACTTACTCATGGTTTCCTAGTAAATATGTTCAAATGTAAAATAGGAGTAAAGATTTTCACAATATTTTTATTTTGCTACAAAATATTTTTCTCAGGTTTAAAAATTATTGTTGGTATTCATCCATTTTTAATAAAAATATCTGATATTTATTAATTTATTATGTGTTAAACATTCACAAGTGTCATTTATTTAATATGCCTAACAACTTGTGAAATAATTTTTGTTAAACCCATTTTATACATTAGAAAACTGATGCTAATTATGTACCAATAAATTATCCATGTTAGATATGTATGTATATATATATGTGTATGTATATCTATGTGTATATTAACTTTCTAATTTTTCTAACAATTTTTTTTGAGACTTTGAACTCACTATGTACCCCAGGCTGGCCTTGAAATTGCAGCAATCCTCCTCCCCCAGTCTCCTGAGTGCTGAGATTACAGATGTGCACCACCACACCTGGCTTTTCCCACAATTTTAGGAAGCATTTTATCTATATTTACATAGGATGAAATTTAGACACAAAAAAGTTATTTCAGTTGCCTGAGTTCAAACTAAAAAGTGGTAGAGCCGAAATTTGAATCCAGGCATTCATTCTGGCTCTAATACATAAACGATTAGATGTCACCCTACGTACCCTCTATAATCTAGTTTCATAGCCCCTCCTCGCCTTCTCCGGTTCTGCCTGTTCATTGATTCTGTCACCACAAAAGCCAGTTGAGTCACATGTTACTTTCCTGAGATGAGTCTGATCCCATCTGCAACCTTTAGTTTTAGGTTAGGCCTGGTCTGCTCCAGGGATTCTCTTTCTAGTTCTCCATGTCTTCCCTGAGGGGTTGTGTCTTCAAGGCTGAAGATTCTGGAGAGAATGCTAATTTAATTCTTCAGCTCTTTGCCAGGGATTCTGGCCAACTTCTCTTCCCTGGAACATTCTGGTTCCCAGGTCTGTTTTATTACCACTGGCCATAGGCAACTAACTTGAAGTGCCAAATATGGTTCCCAAGTTGTAACAGAGCTCTTAGCTAACTTAAACCCCATAGCAATCCTATGATGTAGTTATTATCATTCCCCCATCTAAAATCAACATTAAGGCTGAGGGTAATTGATTTGTATCTCCAATATTAAATTATTATACAGTTAGCAAATAGCAGAACTGTCCTTAATCTTAGTTTTTTTAGATTCATGAGACAAATAATAAAGTACCAGGCACATAACATTGACTCATGACTCCTTGCTCCTTTCTTTTTCTTCAGTGGTGTGGATCAAACTCAAGGTCTTATACCTG
>PVIR01022999.1:0-27422 GCA_004026965.1 Petromus typicus | reverse complement strand
TGGTACTGAGAAGAATGCTAAAGGGAAAGACAAGAGAATGAGAAAGGAGATTTTGCTTTATCCTGTATGCTTTTGCACTGCAACAGTGCCTTCTTATCAGAGGAGGAGATGTCCCAAGATCCCTCATGGACCACCAAGACCTCCGCTAGCACCAAACATTATATACAACACCATGTTTATTTTCACACATACATTAACAGATATGATTTTTTTTCTTTTCTTTTCTTTTTTTGAGACAGGGTATCACTTTGTAGTTTAGGCAGGCCCTGAACTCACTATATAGCCCAAGCCAGCCCCGAGCTCACAGCAATCCTCCTCCCTTTGCCTCCTGAGTGCTGGGATTACAGGTGTGAGCCACCAACAGGCATTGTGATATGTGATACCAGGGATCAAACTCAGAACCTTGCACTTGGTGGGCAGATGTGGGAACCACTGAGCTAAATCCCCGGCCCATACCTTTTCTATTTTAACTGTTTATGAAAGCTTAATTTATAAATTAGGCACTATAAGAGATTAAAAGATTATTTTATAGAATAATTGTAACAATGTATTGTAATAAAAATGAGTTAGAACTTCTGAGTTATATGTTTCTGGAGTTCTCCATTTACCGCTTTGGATCTCTACGGACCATGGGTAACTGACACCCTAGACTGTGGGACTCAGCTGAGGGAGGCCTACTGTTTTGAATTTTTGCATTAGTATTATGAATTTTGTAATGTGAAATTTTTGACAGCAAAATACAAAAATAGTATTATGGTAGCATCACATCATTTTGCTTTTAACTTAACTAGGATTCACCTAAACTTGAGAAGAGCAGAGGGCAAATGAGAAAGAATAAAAGAAAAGAAGAGCAGAGAACAAGAGGGGACATTTTAAGTGATGCGGTGATTTCCACCTGACCTGCCTTTTAACTTGTAGGAACTTAGCCCAGAGTACATCTGAAAAAGATGATGGAAATGTAATCCATTTCTGGTCTGATGTGCTTTCTGTATTTTTCAATATCTGGTTATACTGGGTATGCTTTTCATGTTAATAGAAAATTTTATTTTTATTAATGTTTAAATAGCATAGGTCATTACCATACTTGATTATTTGCTCCGATTACAAAGCAACATTCCATTCTAACACTAAGGAATGTAAGGTATTTCAAGGACAATTGTTTTTATTTTATTGTTTCAAGTACTAGGGATTGAAACCAGGTTCTTCACATTCAGCTACACTCTAAGCCCTTGCAAAACTGTGAAAGTGTCCATGCTGGGTTCAGACTTTAGATCCTCCTTCTCTTCAGCTCCTTCAGCCGGGTTTACAGCCTGCACCCTCAGGCCCAGCTTCAAAGGTAATGCTTATTCTCATCTCCATGTCCAGCTCCCAAGAAGAAGGGAAGCTAGTACAGAAATTAGCAGTTCTATGTGATATTAGAGTATTTAAAAATTCTCTCCCTCTCATCAAATTTTCTGTTTGGATAATGAAGACATATTGCTTTTATAATGAGAAAACCATAGACAAGTTGAGTTTGCCTTATCCAAAATGATTGGGACCAGAAGTGCTTCAGATGTCAGAGTTTTTCAGACTTTGAACAAACTTGCCTAGACTTTATCGGTTTAGCATTCCTAATCCAAAATCTGCAATGCAAAACTTGGATTTGGGAACATTTCAGGTTTCAGATTTTTGGATTAGGCATGTTCAAACCATATTGTCTTTTTTTTAGGGTTTTTTTTTTTTTTAGGTTTTTTGAGACAGGGTCTCGCTTTTGTGGTTCAGGCTGGCCCTGAGCTCAGCCTCGAACTCACATCACAATCCTCCTGCCTCTGCCTCCCGAGTGCTGGGATTACAGGCGTGAGCCACCACGCCCGGCACTGTGGTATGTGGTACTGGTTGCTGCTGGGTGTGAGTCTCCACACCCAGTATTGTTATGTGGTTACCGGGGAATCGAACCCAGGCCCTTGCGCCTGCAAGACAGGCACCGGAACCACTGAGCTAACTCCCCGGCCCCAAACCATATTGTCTTAAACATAACAAAAGCAACACATTGAAAGTC
Source organism: Petromus typicus (assembly GCA_004026965.1). Taxonomy (NCBI): domain Eukaryota; kingdom Metazoa; phylum Chordata; class Mammalia; order Rodentia; family Petromuridae; genus Petromus; species Petromus typicus. Next base: position 25,384 of record PVIR01022999.1, on the reverse strand, counting down.
TCTTTGATTCTCTTTTCCAAGACAACAAATTTCAGCTCTACTCTTAAAACCATCTCCTCTCCCACTGCTGCCCCAATGGAGCACATTTTCGTGATCAGACACCACAGCATTACAGTTTTGCACCAGCCACCCTGCCGCATGGAGCGCGCGTCATCCCAGTCTGTGTCGAACACCATCTGTAACTAGCCCCTCCACTGCTTTTTCTCTTTGTCCTTGTGTAAGTTCTGCAGGAAACTACACAAAACTCAAATTTATAGTTATCAGTAAGACATTTCTTTCATAATTCAAAATATACTTAGAAAGTGCCATGTAGAAGAATGTGAAATAGGTTCCCACCTTGCTGTAGAGGTGAAGAAGTCATCTGAGAAATGGCAGGCAGTGTGGAAGAGGGACCTACACTTTGATGACTAATCTGTACTTCTACTTGCAAAATTGAGCAATCAGGGTTGGGCTGCCCCCAAAGAACAACTTTGCAATCCTATAGGATTATGAGGTAACCAAAACTGTTGGATCAAGACAAGCAGTAAGAGGCAGCTGAGGCTTTCCTACTTTAAGGGTAGCTGATACCTGTGGAAATCTGGCCAAACAGTAGCTTAGTGATCCCAACCCATAGGAGGTGAAAGGGCGAGATCAAACATATTCCCTATGGCGACAGAGTTGGGTAGAGGCATAGTTATCAGCAAGGTACCAGTGCTAAGACTGTTAGCCTCACGGACTCTTTGAATTGTATAGATTTGAAACGGAAATAATGCTGTTTATCCTAAAAGCTAATGGAGTGGTTCCCTGTGGGCATTCACTGCTAGCGTCCTATTGTATGAACAGGCTTTAAAATATTTATTAAGATAAAAAGGGTAAAACATCTATAGCATAGTAGTTGGTCCTTTTTATTGTCGAAATGGCAAGCAATTGGGAACATCTTCATGATCTCCTTTACCATTTTGCAGTTTGCTTATTTGTTAATACTTTGGCAAATAGGAGAAGAATTTTTCTTGTGTGAAATCCATCTCTAAGAATAAAAACTCACTTGGAGGAAACCAACAACAGTAACCGTGCCCAGAGAGAGAGAGAGACATTGACAGCATTGGCACAGACCAGCCTTGATCCTTTCTCAGGGCCCTGCAGCAAAGCGCACAGAGTACCTGTCAGGGCTTCTGTGGTGAGTTCCGTCCTGCCTGGTCATCCATGGGAGACCACAGCCACCTCCAGGATGATTTCTGAGGCGCCCTGCCAAACCAAATTCAGTGTCAAACAACACTAGGTAGAAGTTCTAAAAAAATCCTTCTGGGGACAAAAGTCTCCCTTCTCAGATCCAGTGAGATGCCTGACGATACCCCATCCTGGACCTCTTTGTCCATCACCTCCAAGGTCTCAGACCCGTAGCTAAGCTACTGGAGCGGCCCCTTCTGCTGATAGCACATTCATACCTGCCAGTTCCACACAACGTCTCTAGAATATTCCATCCACTGTTCCACTTCAGATAAACTCTTAGGTACACTGAATTGTCCTTGTAGCAATTCCAGTATCCCTTCCTCTGACTGGCCCTGTGCTCTGCCCCCACCCCCTGAGCCTTTGGACCAGAGCCTGTCCTAAGTGCCCCGGGCAAACTACACCATTAACAGAGCAGACATACTAGTGTTTCCGCAGTGTGGGTCACCTCTGTACCCTGGCATTGTGTGCCCATTTTATATGATCCAGATAAGGGATTTGCTCCATTTGGTGTGTTCACAGGCCTGGTTCTTCCGTGGACAGGGTCTTGATTTATCATGCATCTACATGTCCTTGATTTAAATGGAAAGTTTATATACAGCAATTTTTATCAGCATGTGTATTTATTAGTTTGTGCCCTATATTTATGCTGTACAGCTGTTGTTATTCTTTTTTGCTGGTTAGTGGCCAAAATTCTGGTGGTCACTCTTAGCACTGACAAGTCACTGAGACACTCTGCTCCAGCACTTGCACTCAAAATGGTGCAAACGGTTACTTTACAAAATGGAGTAAGGGCTAGGGATGTGGCTCAGCAGTACCATGCTCGCCTGGCAAGTACAAGGTCCTGAGTTTGATCCCTGGTACTGGAGGATGGAGTAACTGAGGGCAGGGCACAGGCTGAACGGTACTTACTGTTCTATATAACATGGGGTGCAGCCCATTTGAGGGCAGGGCACCACCCACTCTGTACAATAAATCTCTAACCCTCCACCCCAACCTATTCCAATATCTTCTTCATTAGACCACTGCCCACATGCAGGAGGCCAAAGTATAAACTCTGCTGGTCTGTGCCAGTCTTTTTAGCCATCAGTCAAATACAATAGTACTGTGATATGTCCCTCAGAGTCTGTATTTCATAATAAAGAGGAAGTACAGGTACATTTTCTGCTTCGCCTGCTCCTTAATTGCTCTTTCTTTCCTTCCAAGAGAGAACTTCATAGCAAGTTGCTAAACTGACCTGGGTTAACTAGATGTGTGTAGGTTCCAGAGCCTGGACTCGGTGGAGAAGAACTGGGACCCTCCCCTCCCAGTTCAACTGCACTGTCCAATTTTAGATGTTAAGCATCTGAAACAGGGACAGGTATAAAAATACCAGGCTCTTTCTTCTGAGAAGGAGATTAAACAAGGTAATGGGCACAAAAGCACGTGGGCCGTCATAAGCTTTGCATTTAAAACAGGTAAGTCATTATTATTATTAACATGACTTAGTCATGGCAGTGATTCTGTTCAAAGAGATACAGTAGCCCAAACTCAAGCAGCTTGATTTCTTACCTCCTCACCCTGATTTCTTACCATCCAGCGCCACCACATCACAGCCGAGGCCCCCTGCCTCCTGATAGACCCGAGTCTCCCTCTGCTACTTGCTCACTCGGTGTCCTCACGGCCTCCCTCAGTAGAGACTTCTCAGTTAGCTGTCAGACTCATAACCGATCATTGGAACACAAAAGGCATGAAGAGGATTAATTCTTCCAGGATATTTTTACATCGTAAAATAATTTTATATGGTTGGAATGAGGTATAGAGAGAAAGAAAAAACTGAATTTTTTATTTTAAGGTTTTTTCCTATTTTAAATGAATGCTTGTGAGAGTCAGTAGAAATGTGTCATATTTTCACCAAAAAAAAAGAAAACCCTTACAAAAATGTTCATAGGTGCTTTATTCAGAAGGGCCCAAACCAGAAAGTCTTTGAATGCCATCAGCAATCGATTGGATAAAGTATGTTTTCGCTTCAATTAGTAGGATGCCACATAGCAGGGGGAATGAAGGAACTAGTCTTTATGCAACAGTACAAATGAATTTCACAAACTGATGACGGATTCAGGAAACCACAGAAGAACACCTCATAGGATTCCATTTGTATAATTCACTTCAGACTAAAAAGATGGAGGATGCTGGCTGGGCAGTGCCTGCTGGTGGGAGCACGTGGTGGTAGCATGGAGCAGGGAGGCTTTGGAATGGCAACCATGTTCCGTTCCTTAGTCTGGGTTCTGCTTATATGGGGATGTTGATTTCATAAAGAAACTTTGAGTTTAACTTCTATACTTTTCTATATGCATATTATAGTTTAAAAGTTTATTGAAGTTAGCAACACACTTATTATAGATAATAACAGATAATTCCTAGAACTTACAACACATTAGTGTTAAAAAGTTATTTTTCAAAGAAATGCAAGATTATAACTAAATATAAATATAAAATGAATACCTATGAAAGATTTTATTTACCCCATTAATAAATGAAGTACACAATAAGACATGAAAGCTGGTTCAGTAGGGGATTTGATGCAAGAAACTTATATTATCATAAAATCCATTTGCGCTGACACGAATGGGAATAATAGACATGAAATATCTGCATGACTATCAATTTTCTACATACTAATCTTTTTCTCTACAGAATTGTGATGTAGTCTAATCAAGGGCTTTTCTAGTAAAAGACAATGAAGACAGAAAATCAACAGAATGGATATTAGTCAGAATATCCACGAAGTTTCAGATGTTTTTTGTTTTTGTTTTGTGGTGCTAGTGATCACTCTCCCACAGAACTACATCTCTAGCCCTTCAGACTTTTACTGTTTGTTTTTGTTTTGTTTTGTTTAACATGGAGTAAAATTAAAAGATCCTATAATAGTTTTAGTCAGGGACAATTGACATAAACACAATTTTATACCACTTTTTTTAATATCATGTAAGAATTCTCTTCTAGCAATAACAAAGCTTAGCTATGTAAAATTCTTTATGATAAAACTTAATTATTTTATCATCAGTACAGATTTCTTCTTTGTTCCAGAGTGTTGACGTTTATGGTTATTTTCTTAACATGCTTTCCTAAAAGTGAAAGCACTAGATCAAAGGATATGATCATTTCAAGACTTGAGGTACATTTTACCTAATATTATAAGAATACTTTGGAGGGCATAGTTGGGTTGGAAGGAAAACTCTATAGACAACTTGCATACTTCAGGAATTATTTCTGTTCATATGACTTCCAAGAGTAGAGTTAATGTTTACAGTCTGGCAACTACCCAGCCTCACCCTCTGCCTCTTCACTTCCTCTGCTTTTGGACTTTGAGCAAAGGCCCTCTCCTTGCTTGGGGAAAGGCATGTGTTGGCATTGCAAACCACGATAATCAAAGCTCAACCCAAATCCAAGATCTCCTCATCCAGACAGTTTCAAACTGTTTTAGATTATTAACCTCTTGAAGAATGTCCCAGGACGCCTGTCACTCCAGCACTCCGGAGGCTAAAGCCAGAGGATTTTCATGAATTCAGGGTCAGCCTGGGCTGCACGGAGAGACCCTGTTTCAAGTCTTACTTCCTCCATGAGACTTTGTGTTTACATGTACTCTCTGAAGTGTTCTCGGTTTTGATATAAGATATCCTATTGGCCACAACTATCTCCTTATTATACCTGACTTATTCAGGTAGTATTTTCAACTGGATAATAAATAATGTGGCATAGTAATATGGAAAGCCTGGGGTAAGTAATGAGCAGAGCAGTCTTAGCTATACAGAGTTAAGCTTTCTGCTCTCTGGGTTTAGTAAGTATGGTTTTTTTTATGAGAGATATTTGTCTTTGCACAATGAACAGCTTGAATTCCACCTCAGGTTGTTTGTTGTTTTGTATTTGTTGATATTTCTTGGTAGATGGGTCTCTTGCCCACTAGATAAGATGTTCCTCAAGGCAGGAGCTATGTCTTCCTTCTCTGGTGTCCTCCAACAGGCTGGGCACTTAGTAGGAACTCAGTGCATGGCAATCAAAGTGGAGATACTACCAGAGCCTTGTGTCAGTAGTGGTGGACCTATGGCACGCATGCCACACAGCCCCATTGGCAAGCAAACCAAGTTGTTCCAGCAGCTGAATGTCAGATAAAAGTGCACATAAGCACAACAAATGCAAACTTCTACCTCTCAATAAAAACCTCTTCATATCACTGAAAGCACTGTTGTTGTGCTTATCTTTTAAGATAAAAGATATTAATGTATGAGTTGTCTTTCTAATCTACAGTCTAAGTATTCAGGTTTAATTGCAGTGTTGCCACCTTGTGATAAATAAGTGGGTTTGGGGCTACAGCTGGGGAACTCTTTCTCTGAAGGATTCGCTATCACCGGCGCAGACTGGGCCTTCTCACTGCTCAGTTATCTTACAAGTCTCTGAGAATAAACAATAAATGATTGAAAAACATTACTTATGCTTACAAACATTTTACCTTTCAAATCATTACCAACAGAAGACACCATTAACTCTTAAATTATATTTATATTGTTAAACCCCTAAATTTTAAGTATTGATGGTGTTCATTCAACAGACGTTTATTAGGTTTATTCTATGTGGAACTACCTCAATTGGCCACTTCTAACAGAGTAAAATTAAATTTTTTGATATGTTTTCTCATACTTCCTTTTCTGGTAATGCCTTAAAGGATAATTATTTCCATTTTCAGATTAATTTCCTTTTTAAAATAACATCTAAACTTTGGATTATGATTCCAAACTAATTTCAACATAATTATGTGTCTGTGTATGTGCCCACACGCATGCACGTGTACCAACCTGGCCTAAGATTCTCATTTCAGAAGAGGAAGAGGACTGCAAAGTTAACATCTAGATTTTGAAGGGTCTGTCAGCAGAATCTGACCCAAGTTGGCTTTCTAGTTAACACAATTTACCACTTCTCACTGAAAGGAAATTTCCTTCCTTTGGGAAGATGATGGATGTGTGATCCTAGCATAGCAGAATTGTTTCAACACCTTCTGGACCTTCACAGTCCCATCGGGAGTGAAGTGAAGACCCGGTTCCCCAGGGTCTGCTCCAGAGGTCTGTTCTCTGCATCACCCTGAGGTCCCAACAGCAGCCAAAGAGGGCAGGTGGGCAAGTGCCGTTCACAACGCCTAAACTGCCGGCTGCTGAGGCCTCCTGGAGTATGATAGGACCCTCTGCCTTTCTTAACAATATTGCCTTCTCCATGGGCCAAGGGCAGGAAAAAAGACCACAAGGAAAAAGAAAAAGAAGGAAAGGAAAGAAAGCAAAAAGGGTGAGTGATGGGGAAATGGAATTTCAGTATTTGCATCAAATACTATCTAATAATCCTGACTTACTCACTTTATGATGAGACAAGAAGACCTTTGACCAGGAGCAGTGGATATAACTCAGTGGTTCCGGCACCTGTCTTGCAAGGGCTAGGACCCAGGTTCAATCCCCGGTAACCACATACAATACTGGGCGTGAAGACTCACACCCAGCAGCAATCAGTACCACATACCACAGTGCCGAGCGTGGTGGCTCACACCTGTAATCCCAGCACTCGGGAGGCAGAGGCAGGAGGATTGCTGTGATGTGAGTTGGAGGCTGAGCTCAGGGCCAGCCTGAACTACAAAGCGAGACCCTGTCTCAAAAAATCTAAAAAAAAAAAAAAAAAAAAGAAGTGTAGAGATGGAGAAAGCTCTAGGAAGACAGACTATGAAAAATGGTGATAATAGGAGGTGAAAAGTTGTGCAGAGCTTGTTACTGAAGCAGGAGTTCAGGTTACCTGCTGTGAAGAGCAAAGGAAAGGACATGAGGGTTGAAAACTTTAGCTGTAATGTTTGGTTAGAAGCCAGGTGTGGTGGTACATGCCTGTAATTCCAGCTTTACTCCTCAGGCTGAGACAAGAGGGTCACAAGTTCATGGCCAGCTCGGTCATCTTAGCAAGACTTTGTTTCAAAAGAAAAATTTTAGAAAGGCCTAAGGGTAGGACATTTGCTTATCCAGCATAAGGTCTGGGTTCAATTGCCTAGTACGTACTACGAAAGAAAGAGAGACAGAGAGACAGAGAGAGAAAGAAAGAGAGAGAGAGAGAGAGGAGAAAGGAAGGATGGAAGGAAGGAGGAAGGGTAAGAGGAAAGAAAGGAAAGGTGGAGGCAGGGGAGGTGCTAGTGCTATGTGCAAGACATGTATCAGGCAACGAGTTTGGACTTGACACTTTGGGTAGTCGGGCGCCATTGAAGGCTTTCAAACAAGGAAGTGGCACGTGCATGGCCATGCTTTGAGAACTGCGCTGGCACCCTCATGTTACATGCCTAAAAAAGAAGGGGTGTCACGGTGACAACCACCATTCCGCTGAGCTCTCACTTGGTTCTCAGCCCTGGACTAACTCATTTTGGGGTGAGAATATTAAAAACAAAGTTGGTTGTGAAACCTGAGATAGAGAAAAGATTTGAGACAAATCTGAAATGACTGACTTTGACTTGGGTGGCAGGTGGAAGACAAGACAAAAGGAGGAATTTCTGGTTTGCACAGCAGGAAGATAAAAGTAAAGACCTAACAGGTCCCTGGGGAGAGTTTGGATTCATTTGTTGACATATGAACTTGAAAAGCAGTTAAGCCATTCAACAGTTATGTCCTGGAGGCAGCTGGAAATGAGGACCTGGAGAGAAAACCTCAGGGCCAGAAAGATGCTGAGAGGCCCTGCAAAATAATGCCAGCGGACGGCAAAGCAGGAGTCTGAGCGAAGTGAGTGGGGGAGCAGAGAAAAGCGAGGACCTTGGGGCGCCCATGGGGAAAGGCAGAGGAAGCGGGGCCAGGGCAGAAACAACCCATGAGAGGGGAGACTCAGGAGATGGCCACCAGAGGAGAAAGAGACAACGTCAAGACAAAGGAGGGGGCCTCAGGTTCAAGGAGATGACAACAAAGGCTGAGCAAAACATTTTAGATTCAGAGACTCAGAGGCCATTGTTGATCACTCAAAGAGCAATTTTAACAAACTGAGGAAACAAGAAGCTGACATGGGAAGGGGATAGAAAGCACCTACAGGGTCGGCAGACCTGGCCTCAGCCCCATTCCTGTGCGAACCCCTGGTGAGTGGCACTGTCCTTACACTGCTCTGCAAAACACAAAAACTCCCTACAATCCTTTACTGTCTTTAGGGGTTCAAAATACGTTTTAAAGGAAGTACAGCAATGAGTCACAGTTTTGATTTCAAACCAGGAGCCTTCTCACCCCTCAGCTGAGAGTCTGTGACCCTCAGTTTGATGTGATGAAATATTACTCAGGCTCAGCCAAGGACAAATTGTGGTTGGAGACAATGACAATGCAGCAAAACCAATTCATCTCAATTCGCTATTATCTGGAAATCCTGAGGTTGGGGGCAGAAAAACTAGGTGGTGGGTCATATCCAGAGCTGGGATGTCTGCAAGGGTCGTGGGTGATGGAACCCAGGAGCCTGGTCAAAGCCCTGTTCAAGTTTCTGCTATGATGGGGATATGGTTTGTCTCCCCAAAGTTTCCTGCTTTGAAAGCATGGGCCTCTGTGTAGGTGCTGAGGTGGCAGGCTTTAAGGGTGTGTAATTTGGTGGTGGGCCCTGACTGGCCTTCCCTGGTTTCTAGCTTCTCTCCTGGCTGTGAACTCTTCCCATTTTGCTGCTGCCCTTGTAGCAACATTAGCCTGGAGATGACGCAAACAAACGGCCTAGCTTAGTTACTTTTCTTTGCTGAGACAAAATTCCCAACACCCAAAGTCAAAGGAATAGTGGTTTATTTTGGCAAGCTCAAGGTCCCAAGTTCTACCCCTGGTGACCACGTATCACAGTACCAGGAGTGATAGCTCACGCCTGTAACCTCAACACTAGGCGGACAGAGGCAGGAGGACTGCTGCAAGTTTAATAAGAGTTTAAGGCTGGGCTGGGGATTTAGCTCAGTGGTTCTGGTGCCTATCTTCAATATCCAGTAACCACATACAATACTCAGTGTGGAGAATCACGCCCAGCAGCAATCAGAACCACATACCACAGTGCCAGGCATGGTGGCTCACGCCTGTAATCCCAACACTCAGGAGGCAGAGGCAAGAGGATTGCTGTGATGTGAATTTGGGGCTAAGCTCAGGGCCAACCTGAACTACAAAGCAAGACCCTGTATCAAAAAAAAAGAAGTTTAAGCCAAGCCTGGGCTCCGTAGTGAGTGAGTTCGGGGCCAGCCTGAACTACAAGGCAAGACCTTGTCTCAAAAAAAAAAAAAAAATATTCCTAGTCCATCAATAGCGCTAAGCCTCACTCTTATACATCACTCCTTCAGAGGCTGTAGTGTTGCACCAAACATTTCCTGTGCATCAGTTATTATGACAGGACCCAAAGCAAGGGCTAAGGAAGGACATCCAGGAAAGTTATGCCGATCCTGATGAAACACTGGCCCCTTGGGTATCACATACTGTATTGCCATCAGGGTGGCCTTCTGTGGATCCCCTTTGTGGACTCTTTGGGAGTCATCAAGGCTGTGTGGGAGCAGAGGCCTAACTAAACAAGGAGACAGTGAATGTGCTGGTTATTAGACTGAGTGACCAAATACATCCTGGGGAGGAATCTTGGAAGTAAGAGGACAGCATTTCCCTACCACCTGAAGGTCTCTATGACCACATGACTTGTTTGGGTTACGGAACTAAGAAAAGTACTGTGGTTTGCTTGTGCACAGAAAGCTTCAAGAACCAAGTGGGGTGTACCCAGCTTTTCTGCTAGGTGTTCCACCCAGGCTTACCGAAGATCACAGCATGGGATTTTCAGGGCTAAAACTGAGGCTGTTTCAGACAGACTGGACAGTTAGTCACCTCTCTCAGGGAAGTTATCAACATCTTAGGTATCAACCACTCTAGCAAGTTGGGTCCAGAGTAAGAGTAACGGGAGGAAAAGTTCTGGGGTTCAGAACCTCTTCGTGAGTCATCTGTGGACACAGTGCTACTAAGGCCAGGGATGAATTCCAGACTGCATCTGTCCAGCTTTGAAGTTCTTTTTTTTGAGACAGCGTCTTGCTTTGTAGTTCAGGCTGACCCTAACCTCAGCTTTTAAACTCACAGCAATCCTCCTGCTTCTTCTTCCTGAGTGCTGGGATTACAGGTGTGAGCTGCCAGGCCTGGCACTGTGGTATGTGGTACTAATTGCTTGGGGGTGAGTCACCGCACCCGGTATTGTTGTATGTGGTTACTGGGCATTGAACCTGGGCCCTTGCACTTGCAAGGCAGGCACTGGAACCACTAAGATAAATCCCCAGCCCTAAAGTTCATTTTTTAATGTTCCATTCCAACTGGGAATTAGTATTCTTTATGACAGGCTGTTTCGTTGAACACTATTTTGGGTAAAAATATCTTTTTAATATTGTTTCAGTTTTGGAAACTAATACGCAAAGGCAGGATGGACAACTTTCGTAAACTCAAGTCTTTGTCCTGGGTGTTAGGTGGTGGTATAGCTGGGGGGGACAAGGGGATCCCCCCCTGGTTGCATGTTTTGGGGCAACAAATTGAGGGACCATCCTGAGGGCTCAAACTCTAGCTACTTACTGGCGATAGGAGTTAATCAAAGGTGAAAGAAGTGCTTTGATTTCTTCCCCCAATAAACATAAAGAGAAGATAGAAATGTACATGGCTAACTATACTACAAGTCAGAGCTAAGTATTACTAAAATATTCTATATACTTTACTTTGAAAATTTATTAAAAAGCACACTAGCTTGATGATTTTTTAAAGCCTTTATACAATATTATAAAGCAACAGTTATTAACAAGTAAAGAACCTCTATCTCTAGGTTCCCGATTCTCATTGCAGCAATGATTATAGCTACAAAAAGGAGTACTAAGGCCTTCTTTTCCTGATGGTGAAGACCTTTGAGTTCAAATGATGTAACAGCAGTACTCACCTGCCTTCAGCAGGGTCAGAGCCTCGAGATTTCTTCCACTCATGCTGTCAGACTTCCCACTGCTCTCAGAGTTTCTCATGGACTCTGTAGCAAGAGCCACTGAGCAAGATCCTTGGCTGTGGCTCTAAGCCAGCTAACTGTCCAGAGAAGAGTCTCTTTGTTAACAGAGAAGCCAAGTGCCTGACCCTCCGGAGGGATCCTGCCCACCAGTCTAAAGGCATTTGAATAAAGCCTTATCTAAAGAGAGGTGGCAACCAGCCTGCAGCCGAGGCAATTTGCAGCCCAAGGTCTCAAAGATAACTAGGCTCTGTTGCCAGCTCTGCACAAAGTGTAGTTCCCGGGGAGAGCACGGCTGTGCTGCTGCTACCTGCAGTTAGGCAACCTCCAGGGCTGCTGTGAGGTTTCAGGCTCTGAGTACAGCCACTGGTACAGCCGCTCTGGTGGCTTCAGCAAACGAGCAAGCAGCAAACGTATGCGTGTGCGAACCACTTGGAGATAGTGCACAGCGATAACCGCGGGAGCGAGACCAGGGCTCCACGAAGTTTTGTAACAGCTGTGCGCCCAGCAGAGCAGGTTTTTCTCATTGCTCTAACTCGGAGCGGCCCGCGAGGCCTCGCTGTTAGGATGAAGAGCGTCCACGGACAGTCTCAGATGACAAAGGGCTGCTGAAATGGATCACACCAGGAAAACCTCCGCTTCAGACACGGAGGAGCTCAGAGGCCCGTGCGTCCATGAACATCTAGGGAGAGGTTCCCCAGCTTCCTGGGCCAATCTGCTTCACTCAGCAGGCCAGCCAGGCGTGAGCTCTGGGCAAGAGCAGCGCAAAATGAACTTTTATATTCCTCACAGTACAGATGGAAAGGTGGTGACCAAGCCACTTCACTGTTCAGACAAGATCGGGTGCATGCAGAGTGGTATGGTCGTAGACACTACTTCACTGTTCAACACCTCTGGTGAACCTGCATGTGTACCTATATAATATGCATATATTTATCATGATAAGATATTCTGTTATTATTATTTATTACGAGTGCTGGTCAGGATAGGCTGGAAAAGTTGCCTCAACAAATAGTCTCTCAAGCATTACTGACTTAAAATAATGAAAATCTGCTACAGAGAAGGGGCTTCCTGGGCAGCTCCTCCAGACAGAGACCTGAAGGGTCAGCTTCCTTTAAATGCTTTCATCTTCAGTCTTAGGCCTCCATGATTGTCAGAGAGGAAGCAGAGCGTACAGGATTGGTGGCTCGGTGTGCAAGCACCATCCGTTACTCCTGCTGTACTCAGTTAGCAGATTGAAACTGCACAGCCGGGTCCTCGCTGCAAGGGAGGCTGGGAAATGTCCTGTCTTGTGCACCAGCAAGACAAGATGAGGTTGTTGGGTATATGCTCAGTCTTTGGTACGGGTTGTATTTATTATCTACCATTGTCCTTCTAATTGTGCTTTGTCTTTGGTTCCATGGAAGCTGCCTGGTTGCCTCAACCTGAGTTCTGTGACTTCTCACCGGTAGATTGGGACTATGAGTTGTCAGGATGGGTCTCTTATTGCCCTTATTTCATGGGTGAGGATTTTGAGATCCAGTATAGTGACATGATTCATCTGAAGTCAGGCATGAAAGGATAGATCTCTGCCTCTGTCACTTCCACTGTCCAGGCAGGTGGTTAAGTAGTGTTGAAGTACTGGGAGATCCATTTGCTCAAGTCAGCTGACGGATGGGTGCCAACCCAGAAGTCCATGGTTTCTCCTCCTTTGCTCACACTAGTGGGTGAGTCTGAGCTTCTTTCCTGTTCCCACTGCCCTGTCATGTCTAGCAGCTGTCTGGTGCTGTGGGGCAATTCCACATTCTGGGCAAGTCTACAGGCCCAGAGCACATGGCCATTCTTCTCCCAAGGCTGTGGACTCCCTAAGGAAGAGGAGTGAGGCAGCAGGGAGGGACCCTTGCTGTCCCACTTGTCAGCCATCTTTCCTCTCGTCAGCAAAGAGAAGTGTTTGTAGTCTCCCAGGGAAGCCCCACTCTCCTCACACTTTTCTCTTCCAAATACTTGGGCTTTACTTCCAGTCTTCTCTAGTCCTCTGAGGGTATTTATAACACAAAATGAAACTCACAAACATGCCGATCTTATTTTGTTTTTTATCCTATCACAGTCCCCTACCCTGAGACAAAGTGACAACGATGAGCGCATGGATGGAGGGAAATGTGGGGAGGGGAATACCATGAGGAAAACCCATTTGTTGATCACTTGAGCATCACATTTAGGTTCATCAGGTCCTTGTGAAGTGAGTATCTGTGTCCTTGTTGAGAAACTAACAGTGAGGGGGAGAGACATTGACAGGAGTCCTTCCAAGTGAAAACTACCAGGATAGCCACCCCGACCTGACGGGCCAAATGTACCTTCTCTACCCTCCACCGGAACCCCATGGCTCCCTCCTTGGTGCTTACAGGCTTGAGGATCCGATTTTCAGCTAAGAGACTCGCCTTTTCAGAAGGCTCAAACCAGTCTCCTAAAAACACATCGACAGTTCATTTCCCTGGCTCTTTGTTCACCGCCTCCTGGCCTCAGTCACTAGAAAAATGCCCAAGTGTGGGTGCACACCTGTAATCACAGCACTCGGCGCCAGAAGCAGTAGAATCAAAGGTTGAGCCTAGATTGGGCAAGTTGGAGATTTAGTTAGATCCTGCTGAAGAAGAGGGAGAAGGAGAAAAGGAGGAGGAGGAGGAAGGGGAAGAGGAAGAAGAAGGAAGAGAAGGAGGAGGGGGGAAGGGAGAAAGGGGAGGGAGGAAGGCGAAGAAGTAGACTGGAGATGCCCTAGAGTCCACCTGTTGGGATAGGCTGTGCGGTCATCCACACCGACAAAGGGGAAAGGAAGTATCAAGACAGACGCTTCCAGTGAGTCACTGCTGGACAGAGCCTAAGGAACTCAGACGGAGTGGTAGGCAAAAGAAGTACTGAGTGAAAGTAAATCATTGTCTCTAAAGGTCTGGCTTAGAAAAAAATCTGACTAGCATTAAAACCTATTAATGAAATGGATTTAAGAGACTTTCAAAGCATGCTAGACTTTAAAAGATGTTTGTTTTAAAGAGTACAGTTGGCTTTAAATCAAAAAAGGTAGTTTCGGTGATGTGCAGTAACAATTGTAGTATAATTATTGGGCACACAAATACCAGGTGCTCAACCAAGCCCATTCTACCCATGTAAAAGAGTCAAGCCAAGTAAAAATGCTCTGCCTAGCCAGACCCAAAAGCTAAATATTCTGCTTTTGTCAGTGGGGAGGAATTAACTCAAAAGCCAAGCCATTATTAAGAACGACCAAACATTCTGTTGTAAACACCTTTTGTTAATGCATAGTGAGAGCTGAACTTTCTCACATTTGAAAGAAGGCAGCTTCAGAGAAGGTTTAAATCAAGCCAGGTTCAATATTCTTTCTTTTGTACATTTCTGCCATTATATCAGTGGAATTTTCACAGGAGAAAGTCCTGGGCTTAGCGTCAGATTATTGCCAGCCATCATTTGACTGAAAGATTGTAGTGTTCACTATGCTTTCCAACAAATTACTTTATCTTCAAGGCAATAAACTGAATAGAAGACAAAACATATTAGTGCCATAGGGAAGAAGAATATAAAGAGACCTAAAGATGCACTTCCTCATTGTATGTAAGAAAGCTATTTCCTAGAATCCTTGGGCTATAAAAGGCTAAGTGAATTTGCTTAAGTGAATACATTTTATTTAATTATGGTGATAACACTACAGCAAATCTTTTATATTTCCTGTTTTATTGCTTCCTGTTAGTTACTGATGGAGGAAATTCAGTGCACTATTTTTTGTGTTCTGAGGATGATGAGGCCGTCACATTTGTTTCGTGTGTGCTTGACAATGTCTCTGTGTTGCGTGTGTATCATTAAATTGAACAAGGTGGTTGTATTTTGCGGTTGCTACAACCAGATGCCAGGCTGAAGGTGCGGCTTGATGTTAGTGTAAAACCCATTTGCTACCCTCTGCAACTGATTGCTTTCATTGGAAGGAGGTACATACATTCTTCAAATAACCTGAAAAATCTGTGATAAGAAGCTATTCTTTCCTCAGCCTGGGATCAGAAAACAGTTCCACTGTTAGGCTAATGTGGGCAGGTTGCCTTCTTTGCCCATATTCTGTGTCCCAGGAGAAGACTGTAGCCTCCTGTTAGCTGGTGTAGTCTAATGGCCCTGGACGCTTCTTAGCAGTGAGGTTGGTGCTGGTCATACAGCTGACATCGCTAAATGTGGACACTGAGTCAGGGAAGCTCCTGCTACCCTCTCTCATTCTCAGGCCCCTGGTGTCCTCACAAGGCTGGCACCTAGATATCCTTCAACAAAGCCAGGTTATTAAACCATGTGGAATCAGGTTATTAAGCCATGTGGTACTTTGAAATACCAGGAAATATTATGACTTAACCCACAACTTACCCTATATCCCAGAGTTAGTGTGTATTGACGTCAGAGTGTGAACTCTCAACTTCCCCAAAATGATAGTTGCACATCTGTATTTTAGATGACGGACACAGACTTGGGCAAATGCATTAAAAAATAGAAAACAGTGTCCCTGGGGAGTTTAGCTCAGCAGTGCTGTGCCTACCTGGTGAGCATGGGACTAGGATCAGGTGAATTTTCTTTGGGAGCTGGTCTGCAGAGGGGTAAGGTCCTGAGCCTGAGGATGAATTGTCAACTCAGAGCTGTGACAGTAACAGCAGAAGCCTCAGTGGCCAACCATACATTTTACAGATTAGGAAACTGACAATCGAGGCCAAAGCCTGAATGTTTTAAATTTAGGGTGAGCAACTCTCCTAGTTTACCTGGGGACTCAGGGATTTCCTGGGGTCTGGGACTTTTGGGGTTCAAAGCAGGAAAGTCCCAGACAAACCAGGACAAACCTACTCCACAGGGAGCCCAGAACTGTCTCGCTCCTCCAAACCGGTAGAGCATGAATAGGCCCTGCACAAAGGGCTCCATGTGGCTGGGAACAGCTCAGAAATGCTGAGAGGGAAGTGACCACAAACGGGGTTTACCAAGCTGGCTTCCCTGAGGTGCCCGTGGCCAGGCATAGTCTGGGATGGCACGTGACAGCAGATCCTTGTGTCTGCCTTGCGACTGACCCAGCTCTTACCCTCCCCACCACAGCATTGGCAGAGTTCACTGTGAGAGTTTGTCTAGCAAATAGGGCTGTAGGAAGGAGAAATGAGCGAGGGAATGAAAAAAAAAAAAAAAGAATTAAGATGTATTATGTACATAACTAACACTCCCATGATAAATGTAATCATGAGGTAGTGCAAACATATGCTAATAAAAAATAGAAAAGAAAGGGAGGCTGTGGTCTGGTATGTTCATTCATAGCATGAAAGCTCTTGGGAGAGGCCCATGGCCGCCGGATGTTCTGTGTGTGGCCGCAACCAGGAATGTAGAAGTGTTGGCAGGAGGCAGATCAGCAGGAGGCCCCGTGCTCCTGTCGCTTCCTTTTTCAGAAGTTTTGTCATTCAGAAGTTTGGAAGCCGCCTGCAATGAGCAACTGTCCTTGGCCAACTTTGGACTTTTTTCCTAAAATGTCAAGCACCTAATTGAAAAAAAAAAAATTTATTTATTTATTTTTTTTTTTTTGGTTTTACTTCTCCTCCTGGTGTATTTTGCCCCAGGCTCTAGGTTGCTTGGTGTTGTTTCCAGTGTCCACCGCCTCTCCTGCTTTCTGTACTAAGGAAATCTAGCTTGTAATTCATATCCTACCCTTTTGGGTTTAAAGGAAGGGAAGGAAAGAAGGAAGCAAGGAAGAAATAATGCCAAGGTCCCTCCAAGCGAAACTGTCAGGTTCTGGTGTTTTCACTATTCTCTCTCCTGCACGCATTCTTCTAAACTACACCGAATTCCCCACTTCTATCCCTCCCCTGCACACACTTGTTCAAATCTAATTTTTCAATAATTCACCCTTGTTCTCAACCACAACTGACATGTATTCAGGGACAAGCTAATCTCTGCTAACGGGAGTTAAAATCAGGGCTGGTGGCCGCGGAGTGAACCTCAACTGTGCCCTGTAAAGTTGCTACCCTTCCTAGACTACACATCTTAACATTTTATTGAACCTCATGTTGGGGGAGGGACGTGGAGCTGAAGGAAAGGGAGGTGGTAGCAGGAAGAATAGTAGAGGATTATTTTGGGAAGAGCCCTAAGATGGGGATTGTCAAATTTAGCAATGAAAAATATAAGGCAGCCAGCTGAATTTGAATTTCAGCTAAATAACAAAAAATTTTGATACAAGCATATCCAAGGAACACACTCATAACCAAATCTTTTGATGTTTATTTGAAACTCAAATTTAATTATCTGTGACCCATGATGTCTCCCGAATACGCAGCTTGAGCACTAGAGGGCCAGGACTCTGGTGGCATTTGGAGCAGTTCTCAAATTGCTGGCAAAAAAAAAAAAGAAAGAGCCTATGGAGGGCGCAGGGAGGTGGAGGAGTCACGTGGCACAGTTAGGTGACGTCACTCCCCCCCCCAAGCTAGGCACGGTGATGCCAGGGTTACCGAGGTCGCAAACAGGGCTCTCCTACAGAATGGCAGAGGTGCCAGGAAAGCAGGCGTGTTCCACGAGGTCCCGTCTGGTTCTGGCGCTGACAATTGAGCTGTCTGATATCTTCCGCGCTAGAACATTATTTTTAGGACTGAGGAAGGAGTCTCGAGGTTTTAAAAATAAGATTACAGATAGAGAGGAAATTACGTTCAAGCTCAATCCTGAAAGTGACCTCAGGATCAGAAAGTGTGATTTATGGACCTGCTAACATCAGAGATAGAAAAGGTTAACAGCGACGGCTTCCACACAATCGTACCCAAGACTTTACGCTTTTCTTTTCTTTTTTTAAAAAAGAAAGGTAATGCTCACTAGCATCAGAAGACTGATTTCACCACCCATCATAATCTTTTTGTTCTCAACTAATACAGAGAGGCTGTCTTGTTATGTTACTGGCATCCGCCCTGGATCTGCCCCGTCTGCACTTTCAGATCTATTCTTGGTCCTCTCCTCCTCTGCTCTGTGCTCTGGGAAGCTGAGCTCAGGATTATTTTCCCTCTGGATTATGCCAATGGGAAGCAGGAGCAAGAGAGCTGAGAATGGATAAACAGAAAGATCAGGATGGAATGGTGTTGGAGTCCAGAACTTTTAAAAATGCTCATGATTTCAACAGCCGGATGAAAGGCACCCAGTAAACTAGGAACATGTTGAAATGTATCTAGCCATCATTCCATTTGACAGGAAATGCTACCGAGAGCCCCACCAAACTTCGAAATAACACAAGAGTGCTCACTATCTGGAGTATTAGCTCAAAATCTTCCTGAAGGTCCCAGCAGTCTGATTAGACATGACAAAGACTTCAAGGGAGCCGAGGGCTGTAGCTCAATCCTTGACTGTATATTTAGTGTGTCTGAGACAGTGGGCTCAATTCTCAGCACCCAAAACAATAACAATAACAATGACCACACAAAACCTCCAAGTATAAGAGTGGAGAAGGAGGAAAAGCATTTTCACTTTTTACAGATGATAAAGCTGCATGTTTTCAAACTTGAGCTGCAGTGAAAAATAATCATGAACAATAAGGCAATTCTGTTAAAAGATGCAAAAAAAAATTTTTTTGCACCAGGTATAGAACTTGTGACCTTTGTATTTGTAAAGCAGGCACCAGAACCACTGAGCTAAATCCTTGTTCCAAAGATGCAAAATTAATGTATGAAAACCAATTTCTCTGTCTCTCTCTCTATCTCTCTCTCTCTGGCACTCTCTCTCTCTGAGGAAAATACCTAGGAAAAAATTCAACAGAAATGTACAATCCCTGTATGTAGAAAACTTTAAAACAAAGACAAAAGAAGCATCCCCCCCCTCAAAAAAAAAAAAAAGCTTTAAATGAGTAGGAAGATATACCTGGGTAAAAATATTAATAATTACTAAAATACTATACTTCTCTTAGCTCATTTAATATTTTAACACAATTCCAATAATATTTTAACACAATTCCAATAAAAATACTAATTTAAGGCTGGGGATTTGGCTCAAGTAGCACAGCATCTACCTTGGAAACACAAGGACCCAAGTTCAATCCCTGGTATAGCAAAACAATTAAAAAAACACCAACTTATTTTCCTTTTGAACTTGGCAAGTTAATTCTCAAAAATATATTAAGCTCAAGGGAAGGATAGCTAGGAAAATACTGGAAAAAAAAGATAAATATATATGTCTGTGTAGGAGACAGAAATAATTAGATATAACATATAATACATTATAAAGTTCAGTAACTGAAACAGTATGAGTGACCTAAAATGACCACAAAGATGACCTCTCTGGGGGTCACTACATAACACTCCCAATCGTGTATAAGTTCAGTTATATTTAAGTTGGAACTGGAAAATAATCCTGAATTAGGTAGCAATTAAAAAACGACCAATAGAGTTAACTCAATGGTTCTGGCTCTGCCTTGCAAGCACAAGGTCCTAGGTTGGATCTCTGGTAACCACATATAACAATGCCAGGTGACTCACACCCACATACCACGATGCTGGGCATTTGTGGTGGCTCTCACCTGTAATCCCAGCACTCAGCAGGCAGAGACAAGAGAATTGCTAAATTCAGGACAAGGCTGAACTACAAAGCAGGACTCTGTCTCAAAAAAAAAAAAAAAAAAACAATAGAGGCCATTAGCTTTTAATGGGTTAAGTATTTTTTAGATTTGAAATTAAGACTTCAATGTTTTAGGCCAGGGATTTAGCTTAGTGGTTCCAGCCCTTGCCTTGAATGTGCAAGGTCTGGAATTTGATCCCTGGTACCACCAAAAACCAAAAAGACATCAACATTTCCACAATTTAAAATTTGTATGCTTCCTACAAATTCATGACAAGCAGCACCATAAAATTCAGCCAGCAAGAACTCATGAATTACAAACATAAAAAGTTGCAAAGAATTATCCTTTATTCTCCATGGCCAATATTATATTTTCTAAATAGGGCCTGATATTCCACTAGTGCAACAAAGCAGACCTCACATGGCAGGGACTTAGTCAAGTTCATGTCCCTTCATTCCTTCAAGGGTAGAAAATGAATGTTATACATATTCATTAATGATAAGATATACAAAATGAAATATGCAGCCTCTCCATTTCAGCATAAATACCACGGTCTCTTGCCAACCAGCAGTTGATATTTTAACACATGTGCACTAATACAATACGACCAGTGTTTATACAACACTCTCCTCTTTTCTTATGAAAGCAGTATGTTGAGATTAGAAGAAACCTTAGAAATCAGCATATTCACTCATGCAATCATTCATTAAAATTGACTAATACTCATTGTTTATCAAGTGTCTGCATGTCAGATTAAAAAAAAATATGGTCGGGGGCCGGGGAGTTAGCTCAGTGGTTCCGGCGCCTGTCTTGCAAGCGCAAGGGCCCGGGTTCGATTCCCCGGTAACCACATAACAATACTGGGTGTGGAGACCCACACCCAGCAGCAACCAGTACCACATGCCACAGTGCCGGGCATGGTGGCTCACGCCTATAATCCCAGCACTCTCGGGAGGCAGAGGCAGGAGGATTGTGATGTGAGTTGGAGGCTGAGCTGAGGGCCAGCCTGAACCACAAAGCGAGACCCTGTCTCAAAAAAAAAAAAAAAAAACAGAAAAAAAAAAATATGGTCAAAAAAATGAACAGCAATCTCTAGCAGTTGACGTCTAAGCCTACCATTGTCTTCGTTTGTTTTCCTGTCTTTCTGACTTGAGGAATCTCTGGACTATCTTGAGGTCAGACCAGTGTGTCTTTTCATTGTCATATATCGTGCATTCTTACAAGGAACTAAATATTTTGTAGGTGTGGATCAGCGGTAGCGGTTGTTATATCAGTGTCTTTCACATACTAAGCTTTTGTTTTTCAGAGGACCGTATCAGATTATCTAAAGGTTTCTCATCTTCCATTTAGTCCCCCAACCACCGTCATTTTACTGAGTAGGAAAGGGCAGTCAGTGAGATTAAACAACCTTCCCAGGACCACAGGCAACTGAACCCAGATCAGGGTCTCTAGCACTTCCTTTTTCTACCCCAAGTACCCAGCAGGATCTGCCAAAATGTAGGATACAGAAATTTTAATTTGCATTAATTCTGGAAGGATACACAATTTTCTTTTAATAATTAACACCTAGATTGTTTCACAGAGAATTTTGTAGAGATAATCAAACTGCAAGTGTAAATGCATTTCTGTGACCAATGCATTTCTGAGGTCCATTACAATGCCTTGCATCAAAATGATAAGGGAAATTACAGTTTTGCCCCATTGTATTTCTTTGCCTTTACCCTTGAATTTCCTATAACTTCATCATTTATTTGAATGACTTTGTTTATGTCTTTTGACTGTTCCAAATCTATCATATCTTTAAAAATACTATTTTTGTACTACATGATTTTATTATTTTTATTTATTTATTTATTTTTTTTTTAGGTTTTTTGAGACAGGGTCTTGCTTTGTGGTTCAGGCTGGCACTGAGCTCAGCCTCAAACTCACATCATAGCAATCCTCCTGCCTCTGCCTCCCAAGTGCTGGGATTACAGGAGTGAGCCACCACGCCCAGCACTGTGGTATGTGGTACTGGTTGCTGCTGGGCATGGGTCTCCACACCCAGTATGGTATGTGGTTACTAGGGAATCGAACCCAGGCCCTTGCGCTTGCAAGACAGGCACCAGAACCACTGAGCTAACTCCCTGGCCCTATTTTTTATTTTTTGAGACAGTGTCTCGCTTTGCAGTTCAGGCTAGCCCTGAGCTCCTTATATAGCCCAGGTGAACCTCAAACTCACAGATCCTCCTCCCTCAGCCTCCCGTGTGCTGGGATTACAGGCATGAGCCACCAATCCTGGCACTGTGGTATGTGGAGCTGATTGCTGGTGGGTGTGAGTCACTACACCCGGCCCTGTTGTTTGTGGTTACCAGGGATCGGAACTAGGGACCTTGCACCTGCAAGGCAGGTGCCAGAACCACTGAGCTAAATGCCTGGCCATGATTATATTTTTAAAAGTTATATATCTTTCTTCTTTTAGCCCAGGGGTGTGACTCCTCACAGCACATTTTCTTCTACTTAAGCCTTCTGAAAAGCAAAACATGGACTCTTTAGTAAATGATCAATGCATAGCTTACTGAGAGCAAACACTTCAAGTTATGAATGTGTCCTGTAGGAAAGGAGATAACTTGGGTAAAGTCCCATGATTGAATCTGCCATTGATTGGCAGTTAACTTTGAAAACCTTGGACCAGGGGTTCAGACCATAAAATCTGAATCATGTCCCTTAGAGTAATATTCTTCTAATTCATGCACAATCAACTAGCAATACTTTTCACATTCACCCAGGGACTGGGTTTAAGTTTCTAGGGCCCCTTATACTTTCTTTTTTTTATGTATACATTTGGATCAATAGTAGAGAGTTACTAAGCAGCAACCAAGAGGGGAAAAAAACATATTCCTCAAACTCTCCCAATATAATTTATTTTTTTTTGGAGACAGGGTCTCGCTTTGTAGTTCAGGCTGGCCCTGAGCTCAGCCTCAAACTCACATCACAACAATCCTCCTGCCTCTGCCTCCTGAGTGCTGGGATTACAGGCGTGAGCTACCACACCCAGCACTGTGGTATGTCGTACTGATTGCTGTTGGGCACCGGCACCACTGAGCTAACTCCCCGGCCTCTCCCAATATAATTTCTACTGGTCCCTTCCTTACTGTGCTCAGAACAGATAACACCACAAAAAAGGAAGAAAAATAAATATAGGAACTTCAACATGAAAATTATGGCATAGTTTATATAGTTTTATTATAGTCCAATTGCATGAAATTATGCTTCCTCCTTCAAATTATATCATACACTTAAATGAAGTCAGTGAGCTGGGTGTGGTCATACATGCTTATAATCTCTGCTCCTGGGAAGGCAGCAATATGAGGACAGCAAGTTCAAGGCCAGCCTGGGCAACTCTTTTTTATGAAAAACTAAATAATAAATGAACTCAGTGATACAAATTATAGTGTAGATCAAGATCCCATGAGTCACAAAGCTTTGGGAGGTATTTTGTGGCCTACCTTGACCCAGGAAAAAGAACACAGGTTTTTGGAGTAAGCTAAATCTAGGATTTCATGTGAATCCTGCTATGTGGAATCTTAAGTATGTTATTACATCATGGAACTGTGTGGCCTTAGCCAAATTCCTGGATCAGACTGAAGTAGAATTATCATCTATAAATGATTACTTCAAAGATTAGTAATGATGTATAGAAGGTATCTGGAAGTGGAGTTTTGAGTATAGCTGGTGTTCAATAGACTCAAACTGAGATACCTCACACAAAACATACAAGTTATTTTATTATTAAATTGAGTTAACTGTAGAAAGATCAATTGTTAGTATTTTCTGACCTTCCACCTACAGTGGATAATTGAAAATATGTCTTGACTGCTACTGACAAAGTAGCACTTCTGTCCCCAGGGAGCTGGGTTGGATAAACTTCAGTGAGAAATGTCTCCATGATACTTTTTTTTTTTTTTTTTTGAGACAGGGTCTCACTTTGTGGTTCAGGCTGGCCCTGAGCTCAGCCTCAAACTCACATCATAGCAATCCTCCTATGTCTGTCTCCCAAGTGCTGGGATTACAGGCGTAAGCCACCACGCCCAGCACTGTGATACGTGGTACTGATTGCTGCTGGGCATGAGTTTCCCCGTCCAGTATGGTATGTGATTACTGGGGAATCGAACCCGGGCCCTTGTGCTTGCAAGACAGGCGCTGGAACCACTGAGCTAAATCCCTGGCCCTTCTTTTTTTTTTAAATTTAATCTTAATGGATACATTATGACTACACATCATCATCACATTCAACATTGAGGGTTTGTACCAGAATATGACACGACTTGATTCTCATTTTTTCCTTTTTCCTCCCACTCCAAGATGCTTCTTAATGAGAAAGTTTATAGTGTATCACAACAGACCTACTTATATCTTATGGCTCCATATTGTGACAAAATGTGCATTTCTTCAGTATGTAGGGCCTTTAATCAAAAACAACTGCAGTGACCTTGTCAGGATAGATAGTAGATGATCTTAACTAATTGCATTAAAATTATGTGTGGAGATCACTAGGATTTCAAAGGAACAATAGTTAAAAAGGAAAAAAAATAATAAGTAATAGCTGTTGCTTGTCAGTACAGTTGAGAAAACAGCAGGCCTAGCAACATATTGTAGTAAGGGAAATTCTTTTTTTAATGCTGAGAATTGAGCCTAAGACTTCATTTGTGCTAAGCACATTCACCACTACTCATCTACACCCTCAGCTGTGGAGGAAATCGTGAAGTGCCCCTTGAAAACATAAGCTTAGTATTTTGTGGTGTCTTAATGCCTAGACCTCAGATTTTCATTATGCATTTTGGTGGTGGGGCCCTGAAATCCCACCCCTCAGAAGGCCGAGGCAGGAGGATTGCTGAGAGTTTGAGGCCAGCCTGGGCTACACAATAAGATCAAGGTCAATAAGACTTCATCTCAAAAAAAAGTGTATATGGTATACTTTCAGAAATGTTATGTCCTCTTATCAATAGTTAATGATATTTTCTTACCATAACTCTTCTTTGATTATCTAACAGGCAAGTTGCTAACAGATAAGCTTACTGTAGGGATAAAAGCCCTCCTCTCAGTACAGAATATATATAGCCTTGTATAAAAAATGTTATGTTATACATTAAAGCTAATGTACAATGAAAAGAAAATATCCTCAGTCATTAAAAGGCAAATTAAAATTCTCCCTCTCCTTCCCTTTCCCTTTCCTTGTATATATATATATACATATATATATACACGACTGTCCTTTGCAAGGTTGGGAAGGAGCCTCTACTCAGTAGATTATTGGAGGGAATACAATAAAGACTTGTACATGAATGCTTAAGAGCTTCACTTGTAATAGTTAAAAATGAAAACAATCCAGGGCCGGGGAGTTAGCTCAGTGGTTCCGGCGCCTGTCTTGCAAGCACAATGGCCCGGGTTCGATTCCCCGGTAACCACATAACAATACTGGGTGTGGAGACCCACACCCAGCAGCAACCAGTACCACATACCACAGTGCCGGGCATGGTGGCTCACGCCTGTAATCCCAGCACTCGGGAGGCAGAGGCAGGAGGATTGTGATGTGAGTTGGAGGCTGAGCTGAGGGCCAGCCTGAACCACAAAGCGAGA
>PVIR01022998.1:0-27581 GCA_004026965.1 Petromus typicus | reverse complement strand
GGATTTTGGAATATTTCTATAATCTTCCCTATTTTTCTTGTCTCTTCTTATTTATACAACACTAAAATATCTGGATTTCCTTTTGAGCATGAGGTTATTCAAAACCAAAAGGCAGGCATGGTGTTTGTATCTGTATGGATATATCCCCATTCTTTTTTTTTTTTTTTTCCTAATCCATGCATCTCTTGATCACTTTCTACTTTAAGAAAGTTTTATCTCCCTACTTCTTATTATCTATCCTTGTTTTACTCTTCAATTTTACTTTGGACTTTTCATAGAAGAGAAACTATACTATACTTAAGTATTTAAGCTATGTGTCTTATTTATTTCACTTCAGGGTAGGTCTCAAGGTGCATCCCTCTTCCTATAAGTAAATGACTCCAACTGACCTTTCTTATGGCAGAGTAGCACTCCACTGTGTATAAATACTACATTTTCTTCACCGGTTCATCTGTAGATGGACAAATATGTTACTCAGAAGACTGAGCTATCATGAATCGTGCAAGGAATTTAAACATATGTATGCAAAATAAACAAACAAAGGAGCAAGGGAATCAGGACAGAAGGGAAAGCAGTGAGAAAGGAGTTCATGAGTGCTATGTATATATATGTACGTACTTCTGATAAGAAATGTAAACATTATGTATCATACATACTCACTAATGAAATAAAATAAAATCCTGGCCCTTGAAAATGTGAGAAACTCTAGAGCGCTGCCTCGGTGAATGTTGAAAAATATGAATCAATACAGCACTTAAAAATCTTTCTTTCTCGGCGCCGGGGCGTTAGCTCAGTGGTTCCGGCGCCTGTCTTGCAAGCGCAAGGACCCGGGTTCGATTCCCCGGTACCCACGTACAATACTGGGTGTGGAGACCCACAACCAGCAGCAACCAGTACCACATACCACAGTGTTGGGGGTGGTGGCTCACGCCTGTAATCCCAGCACTCGGGAGGCAGAGGCAGGAGGATTGTGATGTGAGTTTGAGGCTGAGCTCAGGGCCAGCCTGAACCACAAAGAGAGACCCTGTCTCAAAAAACCTAAAAAAAAAAAAAAAAAAATCTTTCTTTCTCCATCTCTTCTGGGAGAGAAAGCACATGCATGTTGATATTGATATTCCATAATTCTGGATTTTGCTACAATGCACATCTTTTTATTTATTTATTTATTTATTTTTTAGGTTTTTTTGAGACAGGGTCTCGCTTTGTGGTTCAGGCTGGCACTGAGCTAAGCCTCCAACTCACATCACAGCAATCCTCCTGCCTCTGCCTCCCAAGTGCTGGGACTACAGGCATGAGCCACCGTGATTGGCACTGTGTTGTGGTACTGATTGCTGCTGGGGTGAGTCTCCACACCCAGTATTGTTATATGGTTACCAGGGATCGAACTGGGTCCTTGCACTTGTAAGACAGGCGCCGGAACCACTGAGCTAACTCCCTGGTCCCTACTATGCAAATTTTAAACCAAGGCAGAGTAGTTAGAGCTACATATGTGTTTGCATAAGTGAATTCACACATGGTCTCCACCATCACCAAATTTGGCTTTACAGTAGTACCAATCAATATGCACTGGGTGAAAAACACATCTTGAATTTTGATTTAGTTGGAAGCTTGCTAGTAAGGTATGGCACAATACTTTAAAAATGTCCAAGTGTAGGCTAAGGTGAGCACCTTAAACATGGTGAAGGGAGACTAAGCTAAGCTACAGTGTTTGTTTAATACTCTGGGACATAAAATGCATGGTCATCTAAGGATGGTTTTAGTGAATAATGGTTTTATGAGGAAGTAACACCACTGTGAGCAGGGGAACACTTGTGAGTGTATTTTTAATCATATATGGACATATGTACTATACATGTGTGCATGCATATACTATGTAATATATATAATAATGTCTTATTCTCACTATTATTTCTGAAAACATATAGTACTATACTATTAAAAGATAAAAAGTATTCTAGTTATGAGACTACACAATTGAATACACTAAAAGTGGCTCATTAATAGCCAAAGTAATATGCTACAAAATGTGGCTTCTTTATTTTACTTTTTACACATAAAGAACTCATAAATTGTGATGCCAGTGCATAAATTATTATTAATTTATTTTTATTTTTATTTTGCTGATTTCAGAAAGCAGTGCAATTAAGCTAACAATGATTGTACCTCCAGTTTGGCATGACTGGTGATAGGCTCCTGGAGTATATTATTATTACATTTGTGATACGATTTGTAATGAGAAAAATAAATAGCAAAAGCATATGATTATTTCTGTAATTTAACTTACATTTTCTAAAACCGGTAATAACTAGTGTAATTTAGATCTCATAAAAGAAACAGAGATGCTCTACTGAATCCAAAATCAAAGCCCATGAAAACCTTTTATACACAATGTAAACAGACATGTTTAATATAAGCATCTGCCAATCTAATCTGATAATTTTGCTCATGTTGTATTTTTTGCCCATTTGGCATGTTTTTATGCAGCAATTTATATACAACACTGTATCAGCATATATGGGGGTATACAACCAGCTGCATCCTATTATATGATTTCCAGGAAAAAAAAAAAAAAAGTTTGACAAAGAAAATTGCTTTCCAATGAAATACGTAGGGGAAATTTTAAGAAGTGAAACCTGTTGACCTATTTCTGAACAGAGCCCCCAAGGACAGATCCTGTGCTCAGCGAGCTGGCTATGGTGTGTCCTCTTGAACAGATGGGTTTGTCTACTCCGAGGCACCAGTAACCCATTCGCTTCACAGAGGAACATATGCATTTCAAGTCAGTGCTCTGAGAACATACGGAAGAGTTGTTTGGACTTACTCCCCCCAGAAGAGTGGCTTCTGGATATTTTTTTTCTGAATCTGAAAGTTGTGATTAGTAGTAGACAGAGAAAGCAGTGGGGGTGAGAAACAATGTACAATCAGAAGCATATAGGAGAGGAGCAGCTGCCAGCAGTTAACAGTTTCTGCGCACTGTTTTCCAAAGCTATGGTCATACTATTTAGCATAATTGTATTCAGGGAAATACAATTGCACAGAATGACTCACAACCCTTTTATCAAGGCTGTTCCTCCCATCCTCCACCACTGCTTAATTTTTCCCTCTATTTATTGGTGACCTTTGCCAGGGAGTATACTTTGACGCATTTTCAATAAGCAGTAACATTGAAACATCTCCTCAGTGACTCAGGTTATAGTAGTCCGTTCATTTTAAATGTCTTTGATACACTGGCAAGAGCATCTCTTACTGTCAAAGGATCTATTTCCGTTATTCCCTTTGCTCTTATTTTGTCTAATTTTCTATATTCTTGTTCAGGACATAATTTTCTCAGTTTATTATGGGGCTATGTCAGTATACCTAAGAGTACAGAGTTTCATCCTTCTGTAACTGTTCCCTTACAGGCTGAGATTAATGAATGTACTTTGAAAAGTACATTTAAGGTGCTTAAAACACTGCCTGTTTTGAGCCATGGATTTAGGTGAGACTATACCAATCTATTTTTCTGATCTCAGCAGCCCTGTTTCATCCTGGAACATTAACCCAGTGGTTTCTCTTTGTAAAAGTAGCTTCCCAGCTTGTTAGACCACAGTGAGACATAGTGTTGCTCATAGTGACATGGCGGTTCATGGTTATAGATTCCATGTCCTACTAACATGCTCATAGTCTGAGAGGACTGTGTCTCTGTGATGTGCTGTTAGTTTGGCTCTATCTCTAAGACTGGCAAAGAGGGAATCCATTCTGCAGTACAGCAATCCCTGAGCTGAGGCCTCAAAGTTATTGTCCAGCTCTACTTAATGTCTTGTTTGAAATAAATTAAAAAAAAAAAAAACATTCCATGTCACTAGCAATAGGTGAGTAGTCAATTAACCAGTCTTTCAGTTAAAATTATCAATGATCTATAACACTTCTTAGGTTACTGGGGAAGACATCTATGTAGTTTTCATATAGCATTGTAGCTATCTCAGAAATACACCTATAACATTACCAGCATTACTAACAATAACTATTTCTTAATTAAAAAAACACAATGGGAATGAACATTTTGGATTTCTCATTATGCTTGAAGAACTTTTTCCTTCTATGGTTCCATCAAAGCTTTGTAATGTAGACATTATTTTTTCTCATTTTACAGATAAGAAAACTGAGTCACAGAAAGGTTAAACTACTTTCAGGGATGGGTATGGCCAGGCATATTGTGTGAGTACTGTGTTCACCTGTATGACAGCACATTTAACTGGACTGCACTGGAGGCTGTTGTTATTGAGTGAGCATGTCAATGAACTTCTATCTGTGATGATGCTCTTAGATTAAGCACTAGTTTATACGGTGAATCTTAAAAAGAAGGAATGCTATGTACTGTTGGAAGGATGAGAAGTAATGAGTTTTACATAGAATCACTAGTAACCTTCACTCTATATTACATTATGCTGCTGCCTAATATACTCACAGCATATGCCATCAACCATATGTGGTGATTGCTGCGTAGTGAATTAAAATCCTGCTTCATCATGCCCCATAGAAAAATAACATCTGCTTTAATAACCATTATCATACAGGCTTTTCCTGTACAAGGTATCATCGCCAGCATTGTGGCTTCACTTTAAGAACTGGTGTACAGAAACGAGGACTGGGGGCTCACCTGTAATTGCGACATATGGCAACCTCTGAGAATTCAAGGAGAGGAATCCTCGCAAAGTGGATATGACAAATTTCTCACCACTATGTAAATAGAGCAGTCAGGAACAGTTGTATTTCTGACATGAAGAATAATCAGGGAAACAGGAGAGGGACGTTGTTAGAATTCAGTAGGCAGAAACCATTGCATGACATTCTGTTCTGAGAAAGATTATGAACAGGCAGAGGAGAAACACACTTTGTTCATCCACAAAGTTTAGGTAAAACCAAAACACAACTATTAAAACAATGGCAGTTCTTGTTCAGGCACCATTTAAAGGAGATGATGAGCAATGACCGACCTGCCTGAGGGACAGGTCACTTGCTCCGCTTCCTCACTCTGAAGCTAATTCTACAAGTTACCAGAGTGTAAATGCAGTAAAACTAAAATATAAACAACATCTCATTTCTTATTCTGTATTTAACTCAAGAAAACAGAATGTATTCCTTTCATATGTGGTTTTCCTTGAGGAATGCTCTAGTTAGACTAAAGGGGTCATCTGGGGTGTTCAGCACCTATTTTCCCCAGTGGTAGCAACCTACTTTCAGAGTGGGTATGCTCCTGCAGGGACAACTATAAAACTGTACCACTGTCAACCAATCAAGTCAGTCAAGCTACAGGGAGATAGTTCATCAAAGAAAACCAGTTTCAGAGCTTGAGCAGGACAGCCAGCCAGCGTGGTCATGAGGGTCACTGTCCTCCAATGAGATATACAACCTGCCATTTTCCAAGTCAGATGCCTCTGTGTGTCCATCAGACACAGCAGCCTCAACACAACCTTTTCCAGTCATCCGTACACAGAAACGATCTGAAGTATGTAACATTCAGACACACTAGGTTCATTTTCCCAGGAGAAAGTGAAAGGTTCTGAGAGGTAACAGAACTTCTTGCCCATAACTCGACTTCTAAACACAGAAGCAAGTAGCAAATATACAAATGTTTGACTAGAAGTTCTACATTCTTCCTTCTACTCTCCTGGGGGAGTTCCTTGAAAGCCACATAATATTATGGAGCCATCACTGCTATGGAGGATCAAGAACACTCGAGAAAAGTTTCATGAAGGGAATCCTAGAAATGACCTGAGTAATCAAATGAGAAAACCTAAAGAATGATATGTTTTTATGGGCCTGTCCCTCTTGTATTTGTCAGTTTTTAACTGTGTCATGTCAGACAACGGTGGATACTACTCACTGTCACTTCCTCTTTACACAAACATGCTCAGTGGACTAGCTGGCTGTTGCCTAAGACAGGAAGTACAAGCCAAACTTTCTTCGTCCACCATCTCCTACTACACTTTAAAAAGACAAAAAGCACAAATTGGCAGAAACCTTTGAGACAAAATGCATCTGTAAGAGGAGGTTGTTAATTAACCTAAATTTGTGGGTTTTTTTCCCAAGAGCGAGTGATGATGTAATATCAGAATCCAAATGTTTCTCCTCCATAGAAGACAATGTTTCAGATTTTCAAGTCAAATTGAATGTCAGTGAACCCCTTCAAATTTCATAACCATCAGTATGACTCAGGCACATTAAGAACTACTTCAAGTAGCGTTTGCCTGAGGCACAGCTGCAGAGTAAGTGTATTTCTTCACTTGAGTGCACAGTGTTCTTTTCTGTATTTTCCTTTCCACTCTGGCACTTCCTGCTGTTGTCCTTATTTTCATTATTAAATGAGTTATTAGTCATTCACATGTTAGTACGAATGCACTGAGTTTTATGTAATTCATGTCTCTTCATCTGAAGCAAGCACACTGTAAGAATTACCCCTAGACAGGAAAGAAAGGCTTTTAAAATATGGGAAAGAAAGCACTCTTCAGAATACCATGAAGGTATCTTTCATGTATTTCCCTGAATCAACACCATAAAATCAGGCACCAAGAGAAGTGGGGATAGATAATCAGTGAGTATTATAACTGCGACTTCTCTTAAAGAAATACGGTTTACAATGTGGTGTGAAAACTTGGAAGTGAAATATAAGATGAAGGTAGGAGTGAGGAGCGTTTTTCTTGCATAATGGAATTTTAGGGTTTGGAGAACATTCTCAAATTGCTCCATGTTTATTTCTCTCTCTTTGACAAGAGGCAAGGAAGCACTTTTCTGCCCAGATCTCCTGGTTTCAGATCCAGAAACATTGCTCTGTGTTTCTCATTTGTTTTTCTTCTCACCAGTACATGCTCCCCACACATTACACTTTGCATGTCTTAATGACACTTGGCTC
Source organism: Petromus typicus (assembly GCA_004026965.1). Taxonomy (NCBI): domain Eukaryota; kingdom Metazoa; phylum Chordata; class Mammalia; order Rodentia; family Petromuridae; genus Petromus; species Petromus typicus. The sequence goes on along the minus strand of PVIR01022998.1, from coordinate 20,689 downwards.
CGTATTAGGCAACAATCTGGAAAATTCATACTTAATAAAAGATGGGTGGGTCAGAATTGCTTACATGCTTAGTCATTCAAATCCTCAATGAAGTTACTTTTAAAAGTAACTTTTTAGCCAAACATACTATAGCCCAATACAGCTTATAACATTTATAAACTTTTTAAACCTTGTCAGCAAGACAGTAAGATGTATAAAGGCAAGCAGCCTTTCTACCTTTCTACCAGAAGTAAAAGCCCCAAGAGCCACAACAGCAGTAAAAACAGGGACAATTCAGGCACAGTGGTACATGCCCATAATCCCTTCACTTTGGTAGGCTGAGGCAGGAGGACTGCAAGTCTGACAGCAGCCTGGAAAACTTAACAAGAACTCTTCGCCAAGCAAAACCATTAAAAGCAGATGAGTGGGAACACAATTCAATGCACAGCACTCTTGTATTTCATCTCCAGTTCTAAAACACAAAAACTAGCGGCAAGTCAACACAGCCAATAGTGTGTGGGGTGGGTGAGTGATCTTCTGCTGCAGATATGGATGAAGTTAGTCTCTTTGTGGGGCAATATGTCAGGTACAATATGAGTTTCATATTGGATGAAAGGCTTCTGAGAACATTTTCAGTCATTATTAGGGGTAGGCAAGAGTGTAGATATTCTTAATATTGAATAGCATTAGAATGATTCGGTTCACCATCTAATCATTACAGTTGCTGTTTTAAGGGCTGTTCTGATCACATTGTAAATCTCCCTAGTGCTAAAATGTCCTTGAAGCTGTCCCTAGAATTTTTTTTTTTTTTGTCTCTTCTAGTATATATATTGCTTCCCACCTCTATAACCCTGGAATGCATAAGAGGTAAAATGATATTTGGATTAAAAATCTTTAAGCAGTTACAAAAAATAAAATGAATCTTTTTCCCATATAGGCACAACAAAAAGTAGCTGTGTGCATGCAGATAGAATTCGCTTTCCTCATCTCACAGTTCAGACCCCATGACCATTTCTCTTTGATCTTCCACATGGTCCTGCTATCACTTTGAAGCAGTATGGCCCGCACTCTGGGCACCAGCTTATTAAATACAGGTTATTGTTAAAAGAAAATTCCAACTGAGACTGAGCTGATTCATGTATGGTCTCCCTTGTTTACTAAGAATACTTTGACCATAAAATATTGAAAGGAAGCCTGCTTTTCACTTTTGAAAAGAAATTTTAACTCTATTTTATTTAGGGGAAATAAATCTTTGAAGTAGAATTTTACCAATCACTTTCTAAATTTGCTTAATCCCGGAGCTGTTGTATTTGAAGGTATCAGAACATTCACTGACTTGGTTAAAATACATGGCCTACTGTCACACTAACTAATATTGTCACGCCTCTTCTGGGAAACACGTTTTAGAATTTCATTATTACTGGAAAGAGGAGTTTTGAGAATGCTAGTATTGTTTATTGCTAGTGTCTGTCAAGACTTGCAAGCTTATGTTTTTTCCTAAAAGTAAAATGCAGAAAAGTTGTAAGGAATTATAAGATTGTCATACTTTTAAAAATAATACACACAGATGAAAGATGTATTATACACACACACTTGTGGAAGTGTGGATTGTAGGTTTTAGAGTCAAAGATTTTACGACTTTCACTCACTGTGTGACCTTGACAACAATTCTTTTATTTTTTAACTTCTCAGAACAACCATTTCTGCATGTGCCACAAAAGCCTGGAAGATTTTGTTCCGTTAGACTGTTGTGAGGACCAGAAATTATAGTCACTACTGGAGAAGATGATAGTGAACAGGTCGTAAAAGCCATGGTACTGTTTATGGTGGCAGCTTGGGTGGTCATTCGTCAGCTTTAGGAAATACGCCTGTTGACAAGTTGCTTGGGTGGCACTTGTGAGCAGCTGGACCACCGGAAGTGAGCCTGCACACCGAGGCATCCATCCCTGATGCTTTCAGATTGGGGTTCACAGCTCAGGCCTGTCATTCTGCCCTTTGCACATAAATGATTATGGTTTGTATCCCTCACTGATGTCACGTAGGTCTCTCAAGCTGCTCCTATTTCAGCTCCTCCTGATGAGGTTGACCTGCTTGTCCAGTCTGCATTTCTCATAGGTAAGTTTTCATTGTAACATAGACTTATTCTTCAAAATCAAGGGATATCAAACACAGTTTCGATTCTTACCGATAATCCACATAGATGCCGTGTGGAAAAATTCCATCATAGGCAAATACTTTTATTATTGTAATTAGATGCTCGTAGTGATGATTCTCTTGCCATATTTCTTGAGAAAAAAAAGCTACACGATTCAACCCTCCCAAAAGACTACAGAGAATGTACAGTTATATATTGAGCATTCTCACATACCCAACAAATGGTTTCTTTATCCTTACAATTATGTAGACATTATAGATTATTTAATGTTACATTCTGACTCCACCTTGTTCATCGATAAAAAGCCCTTGGGTTGTATCAGGTCATCTGTAGCTCTAATCAAATATGTGTAAATCCTTGCCATGTGCATCCCATCATTATATTAGAGCTGCTCCCGGTGCCAAAGGGCTGGGTGAAATCTCTGCCCACTGGCTGGTTTCATGCTTCATGCTGACATCCTGTATTTAGGTTCTAGTTTTGATCATGCCTCAAATCAACAATTTCACCTTAGTGTATTAGAAATTTGAATCTTCCAAACTCTTCTATGCAGGGCCTCTTTCCATCTTCCCAGATGCCCCGTAGGACCAGGTACCCAGGCTTACTGACTGTACAAAGTGAGTGAACTTCCAGCATTATCCCTCTCCAGGAGTTCATGGTGGACGGGATCCCGAGGATATGTCTCCTTCCTGGTAGGAGCTGAGACCGAAGTACTGACTGATGTGAGGTCTACAGCCTATTTGGCTTACCTCAACACAAAGCCATATATGGAGGCATCCCTGGATGGAAGTTTCCCCAGGACAAATGTGAGCCACACATCTGTGGTGACCAAGTCCCCATTCAATTCCTCTGAGCCCCAGAACTGGTTTCCTCATTCAAAACAAAGAACTCAGCGATGAACTTTCTGTCTTCAGATTTTAATCTTGGTGCTTTTTTCTATAGGCTCCAAACTTTGACACCACCAGACTTGGAATCAAATCCAGCTCCCTTAAATCCAGCTCCCTTAAAAAGGTACACACAGAATCAGAGAGCTGTCTCTCTCTCTCTTTATCTCTGTGCCATTTTTCTCCAGGCTTTTATTTGTTTTTGTTTCCATTATAGGGTAGTTTTTCCTTCTCTAGGATTTTTACTCCTTTGGTCTTTCAGTCAATGATATGCACTTAAAATATATGTTGAATGATATTTTTCAAACTATGACAACTAAAATAAAACATTGCCACTAATTCTCTTCAGAATACTCCCTCTCATTTTGAATATAGTTAAACAATCATTCCTGCCACTTTCTGAAGGAGCTCTGCAGTTCTTCTTTCATGTCTTTACAGACATAATAAAAACACAGTCAATGCTGATGACTGAGCGACTTCCAAGGAAAGGCAGCATCATAAAAACGTTATGGTGTGCCCCTGTCCACCTCACTCCCTAGATCTAGAATCACATGATCTCTAGCTTTCCCTTCACATCAGGATGATACGCAAGGTAATAATAAGAGCAGATCCAGGCCATGAGTACAGCCCTGAATGTCTTATTAGAAGACATTCATGTAATAAAACTCCAAGAACTGGGTTGTTAGGAAGAGCAAGAAGGATGGAAGGTATATTTGAAGCTGAGGAGAGTACTTGTTTAATAACAATGTGTGTCTTCCTGTGAGAGATTTAAAAATGTTAACATTTGCTTTACTTTCTGGCCATAACTTATAGATACTGTTTTGAACACCTCAGAGAGGACTTGTTGATGTCCCACAGGTCTTAGAAGTTTGATAGGTGTTATTCTTTGGGCCATTATTATTTAAAGGAAAATAAAAACTCGTTTTCCTTCTTGTCCTTGGTGATCATTATTATGCCTTTCTCACACCATAGTACTTCCATGGTAACAGTTCTCTTAAGTACAGATTCACTTGCTTCCAGTGTATCAAATCCAAAAACAAGAAAGAACACACTCACCTAGCACAATTTGAGGGGGATAAGTATTTATTCCACAAGAGAAGTATCCTTTCCTTAACTTTAAAACTGAAGAAACTGAGGAATGTAGATATCAAATAAAGCTGTGATCTGAACTCATCAGAGGAACAAAAACCTGAGGTATTAACCCACATCGTCAGTACACACTTTTAACTCGGGGATAATATATATGAATCATATTTAATATATACATTATATGTATGAACAACCATATATAGTATGTACAAATATATATTATATATGTATATATAATATATTATATATATGTATATATAATATATTATATATGTATGTATATATGTATGGAGTTCTTTCGTGTCTTTACAAAAGTAATAAAAACACGGGGAATATGTGTGTGTATACATATATATGTATACATGTATATATGTGCATGTGTATATATGTGCATGCATATGTACATGCCTGTACACATATGCATGTGCACATGTGTATATGAGGATATGTGTGTACATATATGTGTGCACATGTGCCTGTACATGTATGCATGTAAGTACACATGTATTCCTTTTTTGGATCCTGGGTCCTGCTAAATCACTACATTGTCCAAGCTGGGACTAAATCTGATTTTCTTGCTTCAGAATTCCAGCGCTGGGAATAGAGGTGTGCATCAAGCTACATGGTTTCTTTTATTATTTTCTTTGTCATTATTATACATAAAGAGAAGTTATACTTTATAAGTTGATATAAAGAGAATATTCTCTAGGATAAGCACCACTAAATTTTGAGCACCTAACAGAGGCCTTCAGTCTATTGAAGAACATATTTCCATGACACTTCCTAGTAAAATATAATTTTTTAAAAAGTCAGAGCTCAGTATTCAAAAAGCACTTTTGTCTGCTAAGCAATGTCACTGTTCATTTCGTATGGTCAGAAAGAGTGAGGCTGACATAAATCTTGTGATCACTTAGAGAATACTTAAATTAAAAAAAAAAAAACTTTCAACCACTGGTCTGGTCATGAAACTAATTTTAGATTTTTCTTTCTCTCTAAGACAAAAAATAGATTTTCAAAAAGATTATCTGTTAATATTTCAATAATTAAGAATTTGAGCAATATTTTAAATACTTGAAACAAACAACTCAATCTCAAGCAGAATATTTTATATAATCCTTGAAAATATTTTTATGAAATAGTAAGTTCTAAATTAATAATTTAACTCTTCTTTCCAATATTACCTAGTACTTTCATTAATTGAAGCTATACAATCAAAACTATAGATTTTTATGACTTTGTAAAGCAGATTTAAGAGAAAAACATTGAACACCAGATACTGGTAATTAATGTCTTTTATTTGAAAGCCTTGAAGTCACTGGGACAATTGTAATTTCATCAGCATAATTTCCTATTATTCTTTTATAAAAACACAATATGATGTACTTATAGAAATTTAAGAAATCAATTGATTAAAGTACATAAGAGATTTGGAGTATGTGCCATTTTTAGTCATGATGTTTTCTTTTTTTTAAGTTCAATTCCAATTCATTAGTAAGAAATCTCTCTAAGACTTCTAAAAATTTACTTCAAGAATCAATAATACATATATATTTCAGTTTAAATACTTTGAGTGAGAAAACATGAAAAAGCATGGCCAAAAAACACAGAGGTGATGAAATTTAGTTAAATATAATCACATATAGTACTGAATAAGTTAACTGCAAAAAAGATGATTGAAGAGTTTTACTATGATAACCTTAAATTATCAGTAATTCATTTATTTCTCCAAGCTATTTTAAGGCTTAGTTTTTTTGTTTTGTTTTGTTTTGTTTTTCTACAGTTTTTGTTTATTTTTCTGCAGTTTTCCATAATATCATAAAATAAGAAAATCATAAATAATCACTATAAATACAAACATTTCCTTTGAACAATATTCTTAATACATATGTGTGTATGTGTGTCTATACACATATACATATATACATATATATATACATATGAGCCTACATATGTATGTACATATATGTATATATATGTGTGTGTGTGTATATATATATATATATATATATATACATATATATACATATATATATGTAGTCTGAGCTGATTAATCTTTTTAAGGTAAATAGGGGATTTTTCATTCAAATGTTAAACAATTTTCATGCATCACTGAGGAAAAATAGCTCAATTTCATGCAGTGATCATTAAGTTTGGAAGACATCTCATGATGACAGTAATTACATTTCTAAGGAGTGTCCATAGCACAGGGTTCTTGTCATTCATACATGTGAGGAGAGAACAACCTTGTTAGATATTTAAAATCATCTCAAAGGGTTTGACAAAGTCTTCAAATCAAATTTTAATGAGAAACTATTTTAAATGTTCTCTTTCAACACAAAGGTATCCAGTGCACTTCGCTCCTAGTCTTACTTAATTCTACTTCAAAAGCTAAAGATAATACTTATGTTCTTCTTCTCCACTCCATGTGGTGGACCAGTTAGTGTTCTGCAGGTGAAATCTTCAGAGTACAATCTCATACAGGTCTTTTCTCTCCATTACTGTCTCACACACAAGCTAATAAGGAAGACTCCAGCAAGTATCCTCATTGTTTTTTAAATCTCCATGGACATGAATGTTGGCCACAGAACTGGAGCGCAGAGTACAGAGAATGGACCAAGCAGAAATGGGAGACTATGCACGTTAACAGTCTCGGATTCGCCCCTTCCAGTGAGGGTTTGTTTATTCACCTTTAGTTCTGCCAGCTAACTTTGGATTTATTGGTAACAAAATCTGCAAGTTTGTATAAGCAAGTTCTAGTAGGCTCTGTAATCGCATTTCTTAAAAATCCTAATTAAGATATCTATTTTTTAGTATTATGTTCTTTTTTATTTCTTTTACGAGTTTTTACAAACTAAAGGTGCATATCACAAGCTGCTATTTTTGTCGATGTTCATTTAACCAGTGCAGAGCCTACATCGTTACATGTGTCTGAAATGTCAAATATAGTGAAGAAACTTGCTGTTCCACCACCAAGCAATCCAGCAAGGAAAAGCTAGTGAAAATTTTCCAGGCCTAATAATTTCTGACTGTGAGTCTTGGAATGTCCCCTTTACAGTTCACCAGGGTCAACTCCTTGAAACAGAAGAGAAAGAAAGACTCCTCCAGGCCTAAACTTGAATCTGTTTTGTGATCATTTCTTTTCAATTTTCAGTTAAAGGAACTTTCTGTATTTTTCTGAACAAAGCAGAAATTTCTCAAATATCTTTTTATCCAGTACATTTAAACTGATCTACTATGAAACAGAATTTTTTTTTCTCTCAAAGGGAAATAGAAGAGGGTAAAGAAAAAGCAAGTACTTTACCTAACAACTGAAGTTGTCCTTTGTTTTACTTACTTCAATATATTTAATGTTCATTTACACATTTAACTTTCTTGCTTTTAGGCTTTTGATGCAAAACTCAACAGGTGTGAGGTGTGATTGAAAATGCATAGTTTTGTTAATATTTGTTAAAAGTTATCACCTTGAACCTACAGGGAAATGAACAAAAGCTTTCAGACTACCAGTCGGGATGAGGAGAAGTGATTATGAGGGAACCAGTGGAGTGCTGGGAAGAGTAGTCTTCACCTCTTTGTGCACACAGGGCGCTAACTCCCTACTGTGTCACCTCTGCTCCTGGGTGTCCACTGTGTAAGGCCCTGCCTGGGAAGTCAGCTTCCAGAGCTGTGCTTCCTCCCTCCCACTGCTCTCCGGCGCCATTCAATTGCAAGTTAAATGTTAGGGCTGGCTCTGCAGGACAACACCTCCAGAATTAGGTTTTGTTACTGACATCTCAGATAACAATACAAAAATGTGTTTTCATACAAAAAGTTTCACATATATTATTTACACTTTCGTACTTCTATGCAGAATCAGGAAAACAGAAAGAAAAGGACAGGAAGAAAGTAAAACATACAAGTGTTCAGTGACTGTTAAGCTACACTAATAGCAACAATGATAATATCTACCACACTTCCTTCTCTTGTCACTTAATATTGCTACTGCTGTGCAATTTTATCACGTGCTGTGAACTATGCAAAACATTCCACTTGTGATTTTTGATGTTGCTTACATCACTCCTGGAGGGCCTCTATCACTCCTTTTCTGGTTAGAACAGCAAATTGTATAGTGTTGGGAAATGTGCTCAAGAATACACAGATACAAAAGGTGGCACTGTGTTGGCTAATCCAAAGCCCACATTTCCAACTTGGCCACCATCATTCAATAACTTGTAGAATGCTTTTCAATAAGTACAGTCATACTGTGTCCACATGCTTCTATATATTTACATTTTCCCCACACATATAAATCACAGACTTTATTATCATACAGTGTACATAAACCTGGTCATTGATTTTCTGATCTCTTATCACAAATGTCAAACATACACCCCACTGACTATTTTCAGAATCACCTCAAAACTACATGTGGCCCCATAGAGATGGTCCATAGAGACTTCTATTTGTTTACTTAACGGTCTCTCCCTTGAGAGAATATAAATTAAGGTTCATTAGAAAGAAAGATTTCCTGACCTCAGTGGTGCCAAACCTCCCTGGCAAGCACAAGGTCCTGAGTTCAGTTTTGGGTACCAAAAATAAAACCAAAAAAAAAAAAAAAAAGGATTTCCTGTTTAGGTCTTTTCTTTTTGCCTGCCCACATCTAGGAGAATGTGAACATGTTGAATGAATGAACCATAATCTAAGCCTCCCAAATAACACAGGTTATATGTACTCATGTGCATTGGCATTCTAATCATCTTTAATATTATTATAAGCTTGTTAAAATAATTTTTTTCATTGCTTTAAAAGGATACTCTAAATACCACCATATGACAGTTTTGCCAGCGATAAGAATCTACTAGCTTGCTTTTAAGCAAAGATCAAGAGAACAAGGACAAATATGCATGAAGCAATACAATATATGCATGGATAGCAATACAAAATATCAGACTGAAGTCTTATCCAATACAGCTCAAATTCTGGCTTTGTGAAACTCTGGTAACTACAGGTGAATTTCACTACAGATGAATTATAGTGCTTTTATTCATCAAAGGGATCTGATTGAGATTATGTCTGCAAGTTGTTATGAAGATGTCCTGAGATAAAATTCAAGTCTAAAAATGCTATCCTCTGAAATGCTCTAAAACAGCATTATATTCTAGTTCAAACAACTGCAATTTACTCATAGCAACAGAATAAGAGGAAGAAGAAGAAGGAGAAAAAGATGAAGAAGAAGAGGAAAAAGCAGAAGAAGAAGTAGTAGTGGTGGTAGACAATGACAACAACAATGATGATGGATGTTACAAGGTCCTAGTGACCTGGAAGTCACCTGAGAAAAACATCAGTCAGAGTGTGGCCTCCTGTGTGACAGGTGCACAGAGCAGCAAAGCCAGGACCCGAAGGCAAGGCCAGAGAAGTAGCTCAGAAGAGAACAGTGGCCTGAGTGGCTTCAGAACTCAGAATGGCGTGGGGGCAAACTTCAGAAGTAGCTTAGTGTGATGATGAGAAGGTGAAAAGAACTAAATTCAGCCCCAAAAGCCTGAGCTTTTCATTTCAAAGACAGGGACAGAAGGTGTAGGCAGGCTTCTATTTCAGAAAAGCTCCACAGAGCTTCACAATCTTTACGAATTCCCCAGGGTGTAAAGGTTCAATCAAAGAAAATTGGCTTAAAGTACTCAGCCCCGAGTGAACACCTCAGGATCAGTCAGGAAGTCCACTTCGCTGCTTTCTTAGCAGTTTGGGCTGGGCAGAGTCAAGGAATGAGACAAAGCGAAATGGTTATTAAGGAGATAGAAAAGCTTATGCATAAATACTGTGGGCAACACTTCTAATGAGATTATAAACTGAGCTTGAAAGAGTCTTCCTCCTTTTTTCTCAAGACAAGGTTATGAGGTGATTAGTGTATAGAGGAGGGAATAAAAATGAGGGAATTTATTATCTTTTGTCCTTTGTTTCCAGGATTCTTCAGTCTTATGCGATGCTCGGCTTATGTGACTTGTGAAGAAAAAAATATGAGTGTGGGCTTTGTAATTATCTAGGGGATTTGGATATATGTAAAAGCCAGTTTAGATAATACCTTTCAATATCATTACCCATTTCTTTTTATTTATGCTTCTTGAAAGGAGTTTTATCTCAACAGCTCGATAAACATGAATATATTTAAAGTACATAGAAGAAAGAACAGTTCAAGTCTCTTGCAATGGAAGTGTATAGACTTTGAGTTCCAAGTAGTCAGATAGGTAGAGAAAAGACATACTGGACTATCCTTAGAGGTTTATAAATAAATAAAAACTGAGGAATTCATAAGTTTTAGTATAGCTTTTAAACATTTAAATGTCTGATTTCTGGACATCTCTTAAAATGATTTCTTAGGTTCTGTGAGCTCTAAGTAACAAAACCAAATGTATGTACCAGTTGCAATGTTCCACTTACTATCCATCACACTGTGCATATATTAATTCTTTTCATCCACAAGCAATCATGTGGAATAAGAAAATATATGTGAACTTTACAGCTATAAAGGAAGCAGCTAATTTATGTGTATAAACTCCCAAAGGGTGCTGGGCTGCTAAGAGTACTCTGAGAACTTAAATATACAGAGTGTAACTGCACCCTAAATGCATAAAGCCCTATAGCTCTTCATATGTCTTATTTACTTAAGCAGAAAACAGGGTAGGCAGTCCACTGATTAAAAAAAAAAAATCTCAGAACTGTACCTGCTACTCCTAGGATAAAATATCTACCTTCTCTTTTCTACCAAAACTTTTCTATTGTTGGAAATTTAAATCAATCACTATTTATGCCAATGAATAGTCACACAATTTAGCCTAGCTTTTCTTCTCACATAAAGTAAGGATTTATCTATACATAAAGCGAAAGTGTCCAGGAGATGTGACACAGACTTCAAGCATGACATCACCTTTGGGGATGACATGGGGAGATGTGCAGCTGAGAAAAGAACCAGCTGCCAGCAAAAGGGTGGAGAGTTCACAGCGGCCTCCAGAAGCAGAGCAAGGTGGAAACCTCCTGGTCTTGGATGTCACTAATCTCATACTACTACTTTCTTCATTGGTAAAGACTCAAGGTTAATAATGATAATCATAGCCACTTATGCTTGGTCGTAAAAAATGGCTCAGTAAACTTTGCTAGAAGTAAAATTCATTAGAAGTAAAATATGGAATTTTAAACATTACATTTGGCATTTTAAAAAAGATTTAACGAGTAAAATAGTACACTATGGGAAATTTAATAGTATAAGAACTGGCATGCTTTCTTCAACAGAAACATAAAGACATTTATACTATGCTTTAAACTCAATGGAGGCCAAAGGTAATTGTTAATTTTGTTAATTCTTATACTAATCTTATTTGAATTCACTGTGTAATAACATCACAATAAGTAGTATATTGGAGTTCCTTAATGAATATATCAACTAGTCAATTGAATTTGATTGATGTTTGAGGAGAAATACTAGCATCTACTTGGAAAGTACCAAGATTTTTGGTTACAGTTTCCCAGTTAAAGTTTTTATTTCACAACCATAATTATATACACATATGTTACTATACAAAATTAGCAATATATATTTATGATTTTATGAACATTTAGGTTATATTTTTTAGCTATTTTTCTCAACTTTTTGTAAATGTAAACTCAACATTGATAGTTCTCTGTTCCCGTGTATAGGTTATGCAAAATAGGATCTAGAAACATTTATTGGCTTCAATCCAAGAATTCTAAGGTTCTGTGTATTCACTGTATCCAAATACGCAGTGAATCATTAGTTGGGTATGGTGGTAGGTGATATGTGAAAACATTTTAGTAGTTCTCTTTTTACTTCTGTATTAAAACAGCTCTTTTCTTTTCACTAGAATTTTTATATACACACTTTTAAAAATTATAAACTTTCAGTAAACATCTTAAAACTGTATTAAAATTAAAGTATAAAATCCACAAGTGACAGACATTATTAAAGTACTGCAAAATATTAAGCATTTAAACTTTCAGTAGATCTACCACTTTCCTAATTTTCTTAAAAGTAATATTTTTTTCTACTTGTCCGATGATTTTAATAGAAACACAATCACTGCTAACCGCTCACACTATTTCAGTGTCTCCTTTCCCTTTTTCTAGGACACGAGCAAAGTAGCCTGGGCATCAGAATTTCTAGGCAGGAACTTTCCTTTGTGTTGTTCCATGTCTCTATTAAAGAGGTACAGACACTTTGTGTGATCTAATAACTTTAAAACCGAAGGGCATGTATGCTTTTCTGCTTTCCCTTTTCATTTACAAGAAATCAAGACACCACCGAGAAGGGAGGGATGCGGACCCGGCAAGGCTTTACGTCTAGAGCGCAAAGCATCTGACCTCTTGTTCCAAAGCTGCTGTTCCCCACAGGTGTTTGCACACCAGAGAAAGTCTACGCGCAGCTCAGTGACCCCAGCACTCGGAACACCACCTTGCGCCCAACATTTCCACAGTTCTAATTAAAAGCTACATTTTGCTAAGCAAATTAGAAGTTCCAATGAAGTAGAGGGAGCATGTGAAATGAATAATTAACACTGTATAGACTTCGGCATCCTAATTAAGATTAAATGCCGCATATATTCAGAGTAGATTAGCATAGCTATTGGAAGCAGCAAAGTGCTCAGTGGGAGAGTACGCCTTGGCTGAAGAGCGTAACATGAAGAGTATTCACAAACATTAAGCATAAGGTTGTCATATATAAAATGATTAAAGCCTGATACAAAAGAAGCTGTAATTTCCATAAATGAAATAATCTCATTTTCCCACTGTTTTCACCTTTAGAAACATACTGCAAGTGGAAAAAAATCTCTTGGTGATATCTCACTAAACTGATAATGGACCCCTTGTTGGAAATGAACCTATGCTTACACCCTGGTTTTTGTTCAGATGGTATAAATTATTTACCTTTCACACAGATTTGTGCTAACAGACATTTCCATGCATTTAACCTTACCAATTGCTTTTCTATGTTTTTGGAAACATAGATTTCACTGAATTTCTTCTTTACTGCATCACCCACTCTGGTGAGCAAGGTACTGTTGTGCATTATTCAAAGACTACATTTACTTAACTCACCTTTAAATAAGTTTTCATGTATTGTGCCCTAATTGCTAAAAGTTCTTAAGAGTAGGCAATAAATAGTCATATATTATTTTTTTACTGAGAGCTCGTAACTCTCAGTCTAAAACACACCTTGATTCTACCCACAACTACTTTCTGTTCTTCCCTGCTTTCCTAAGAAATGAAGACAAATTAGGCTTTCTGAATAAAACCACTTAATAGCATTTGCTATAATGTATCCCTAACTGGCCTCTCTACTTGTTTGCTACTGACCTGGAAAAGTTGAAAATTCTTAAATCAATTCCACTTGTAATTACCATCTAATTGAAGGAAAAACACTAAGAAAAATTACAAAAATTTAAAAATTATCTAACAGTATTTTCTATAATTTGTTCCTAACTTGCCTCTCCACTTGTTTGTTAATGACCTGAAAAGTTAAAAATTCTTAAATCAATTCAATTTAAAATTATCATCTAATTAAAAGAAAAGCATTAAGAAAAATTATAAAAAGTATCTATATTCATTTAATTTCAAGCACATAAATTTATTTTGGAATTATATAATGTATAGCCAAAATCAGTAAAATGATTGTCTCGAGTGGTTAAAATGGAATAAATTATTAGTAGGATATGTACCATGAATTTTTAAAGATTCTATTATTTTATACTATCTTGCTTTTGTTTAAAAAAGTCCCAAAATTAGGATAAAATAAAAAATTACACTACTCATACATATTTACTCAGAAGAAAAAAGTAATCCTTTGTTGTTGTTGTTGAGGGGAAGTGTCTTTTTTTTGTACAGGTATTTAATAAATACATTATAACAGATATTTCACACAACTTTTGGAGAGTAGTATTTCAGAGATTATGTTTCAATAAGTCATTTGTGGGGATGGAAGAAAGATCTAATTCACATTTTCTACAAGTTTTATCTGAAGGGGGAATTATCTTTTAATGAAGAATCTGAGATTTTTATTCACCGTTTCTCAACACTTGTTTTTATCAAAATCATCTTATGATTTCGGACCTCGCGTAGGATAGGCTATAAACTCAAGAAGAGAATTAGTCAAATAAAAGCATATTTTATTATCAATATATTATTTATAGAAATCCATTCAACACTCAAAAATAATAGAGAATATATATTATCAAACGTTGCATTCTATTTATATGCAATCCCACGGTAATTCCAAAAACATTATCTGTTAAGTATCTGTGAGATACTAACCTGAAAAAAACTCACAAACATGTATGTTAAGGATTTCTAAACCTATGGCTTTGCTCTTTTGTTGTTTTGGTGTTTGTTTGTTTTACAATGAATGCCAACACACTCTGGATAATTAACAAAAGGAACAAGCAAGAAAAATTAAGATGATAAAGTCATAAAAAGGGAAAAATGTCTTTATTATCCTGACTAGCTAAACAAATTCTTTTTAAAAAGTACATTAATCATACGTTTTTGGTTTACAAAGCATGATTATTTTATGGATTCAAACTTTAAGATGCAAGTTAGATACTATTACCATAACCATAAATTACATATATAGCAATATAATTGCAAGCCCTACAAGTTGGTAGCACTAATAGTCTTATAAATTACAGTGTCATAAACACGGTTTATGGCTGCATAAATACAGATATTAGTGTAATCAAAAATCAATAGTAGTTGCTCAAAGTGTCATGCAAAATATAACCACCTTGTTGGATGAAATATTTCACTGTAAACCTATATAGTTTACATATCACTACTCAGGGAAATCTTGACTGTCTAGCCTACCTAACCAAATTAACATACTAATTCAAGGGCAGAGGGCATTTTAGATATGGCAAAAGTTTTCACTATAAAATGTAAAATGTTCTCCTTAAAAATTCTATGTTATTAAAACATTTGTATAAGTGATTAATAGTAGACATGATTCTAGACTTCTAAATCACTATAACATTTTTTATGGAGCAATGACCCTCAAATACAATATTCTGCTTTACTTTTGAAAAAAAATCATTGTTATTAACAATAATAAACACCAGGAATAGACCACACCCTTCTGATGTGATTTTACTTCATCTTCCTATTGCAGAAACCAGAATTCTAAGATTTCTGATCCCTAATGTCTACACTTGATATAACTCCATGTCCTTATCTATGGGTGTACCTGATATAATATATTTAGCCTTGTTTGTTTGTTTGGTTTTGGTTTTTTGAGATAAGGCCCCATTATGTTTCTCATGTTGCCCTTGAACTCACTATGTTGCTTAGGCTGGCCTCGAACATCTGCTAATTTCCTTGGTTTATTCTTCTGAGTGCTGGGAATACAAATATGTTTCACCATGTTTGGCAAGGTGAACCTCCTTAAAAAGGGGTCTAACCAGCTTTGGTGACTCATGCCTGAAATCCCATACTCTGGGAGGCTTAGGCAAGAACACTGCATGTTCAAGCCCATCCTGGTTAACAACTAAACGGAATCTGTTTCAAAATAAACATTAAAAAAAGCATAAAGGCTGAATATGTAGCTCAGTACTATAGCCAGAGATCATTTTCCAGTACAAAACACACATACACACACACACACACACACACACACACACACACACACACACACACAACAAATAAAAGAAAATGAAACATCAACTGTGTAAGTTACTGATGAAAGTCGTAAGAGAGTCAAAGTTACTGTGGATGAGCTTACAAGTAAAAAATTAAAAGTAAAATGTTTAGAATAAAATAAAAGTAAAATATTTTAAAATATTAGTGGCCTTAAAAGTAAAATATTTTAGAGAGGCTCACAAGATACAAAGTTATATGTAATAGTGGAAACTAAATAGCCAGAAAATGGGATTGTCACTAATTCACTTGAAAGGAATTTAATTCTGCTAATAACCAAGGGGTCTACAAGCGGATTCTGAGACCCAGATGAACAGGCAAGCTCAATAAGTACATTAACAGCACTGTGCTGTAATCCTGGTTAAGGACATAGCTAGCTTGTGCATCAAATTCAGGTTTATCCACTGTCTAATAATGAATAATAATTTATAAGTCTTTCAGTGTCATGTTTCCAGTGACTTTCATGCAGAATTTAAACTTACGTACTTCCTTAATCTGTGTCTGAAAGTTTACTTTGTGTATTAGTTCAAAATTAAAAACAACTGAAAACTTAAGAAAGATAAATTAGCATTTTCATCCTGATTCATTATCATTTCCAAACTGTTGCCAGCTTATGATTAGCCTCTAAGCCTCCCAGTTTCCCCTCTGAAACGTAAGGGCACATGCTGATTTCATCAGAACGGTACCTATGAGCACCTGGAGAAGGCACACATGCAAATATATAAACGTCACTGGGGTGTGAAATATAACTGACTTTGATTGATCATAATGGAAAACCTGTAATGATTTTAAATTCAAGTCCAAACTACATGAATGAGTTAACGCCTCTTCACTATGTTAGTGGGGAACGGGATCAATGATGTTATTTGGCACATGTTGAGAAATGACTCCTGCAAACTTTCTATTTTAAAGCACCATGGACTTCACAGGTGAAGTTCCCTAATTTTCCTCAAAGATGCACACTGTCTGGAGCAAGGAAAGAAAAGAAAGAGATTTATCATAAGATGTTTTTACAACTTACTTACAGTTTCCTGGACAGAGAGCTAATTTTAGGATATTTGTGGTATCCTGTGGGTACTAAAACTCCCACGTTTAGCAGACATACCACCTTAGCAGTACATTGCTTGGAAAGAGTTTATCAAGAAAGGATGCAATGTCATATTCTTGTGATATTTCAATCTCCAATAGTGAAGAACTTTAATCAATCACATTAACTCACATTTAGTCACTAATTAATAATTAATAATTCAGAAAGCAGAGTGGAGAGAATTTCCTGTTGAAACAATGGAGTGATTTCACACAAGCTACAGTCCTCTGAGCCCATTTGCTGCCATCTACTCCAAACTGCCAGCTACTTCAGGGAATTGCTGTGAAATTTTTTCCTTTTTTTTTTTTAAGTGGACAATTTAATGTAATTTCCATATCTCATTGCTGCAATGTAGGGAACTCACTTTTCCACTTGTTGGATTGAGTTCTAATTATTACTAGAATGACTTTTCACCCACGTTTTTAATGACTAAATAATTGATATGTTGGTGAGTACTCAATGAACATAATTTTAAAACATTAAATATAAAAGAAAAGAACATCCTAATTACCCACAGACATACTTTTTTAAAAATGATATTTTCCAATATAATAAGTGTTAAAAGTGCAGCAAAGTTAAATACCAGTTGGTAACAATCACATAATTTATGCTAGATTCATCGTTAGGGTTAAGTACTCAAGCAAAAGCACTTGTTCACCTTGGAGATTATGCTTCATTTCCAACATAATCCTCAAATTAAAAGGACATAGATGTTGCCAGCAGCCCTGTTTCTTATGCACAGTAGCTTCAATTGTTCTAGAGTGTCCCCTTGGGTCATCTTGCTATGGAAGCAGTTAATGTTTTTTTTTTTTTTTCCCACATTTGTAACCTAAAACTGCATAATTGGAAATCAGTAAACAGCTATGCATACTTACTACGTCTAATTAAAAGTTCAAAAATTGTAGAGGAATCAAGATTAAAAGTTTCTCTGAATAAACCATAGACTTGATAAAACCAGGATTGTTTTACTTGAAGTACTCCAAGAGTTCATATAACTCATTTAGGTATAAATTTGAAAATATACATACATCAGGCTCAGGTATTAAAATATATGGAAATCACATATTTTATTAAGATTCCCAGACTGGACCCATGACAACTCTTTCTTACCAAAATCTAAAGGAGGTCAACCTTCAGATTAGCTTGAACATACAATAGTATCCAAGCTGTCAAGAAAGTTTAGCGAGAGGCTGCTAATAAAGTATTCAGGAAAGGTATTTGCATAAACTTTCTTCTTTAAATTAAGCTTTAAAAATAATATTATTATTCAAAGCCAAAATAGTGAGCAAATAAAGTCTGAACTCAAAATTCCTTTTGTTATTATGTTGCAAAGAAGGCTCAATAGTTGTCTCCAAATCCTGCTTCAAGAGTCCCTTATGAGAAAGCTGGATAGGAGAAACTGAAATTAGATGTCCAGAACACGGGCCGGCTTTGTCACATACTGGATGGTACACATTTCAGTTTTTAGATCTGCCATAATATGGCACAGCACCAGCAGCAGAGCCAAACAACAGAGATTGATTTTGTCCTAGTGCTGGAAGCTGGACGTCTGAGATAAAGTGTCAGCAGGTGAGAGTGTCATCTTCTGAGGACTCTCGAAGTAGCTTAACCACGGCCACCTTTTCCTTGTTTCTTCTTAGAGGAATTTCTCTGTCTAGGTCCTAATCTTCTTTAAGAAGGACAACAGTATATTGGATTTGGGTTCACCCCACAAAACCTCATTTTATCTTAATTCCATATATATATATATATATATATATATATATATATATATATATATATATATATATATATATATACTGTCTTCAGATACAGTCACTTCTGAGAATCTAGAGCAGAGACTAAGCTGTGTGCATTTTGGAGGGATGTGGTCCAGTCTGAAATACCTTAAAATGAAGACTGAAGTAAGTGAAGATTAAAACCCAAAGATTTTTATGCTCATGACAATGTTTAAAAATCATGTTGGTTTTATCTCATTATTAAGTAATACCATATATAAAGTGTTTTTTCTATTTAAGAACAATCAGCGTATAGCTTAGACTTTTTTCCCATGTCCCTTAACACTATATCTTTTCTGAATAGCTTGTTAAGATCTTTTTCACAAGCTCCTCAAGGAGGAAATCTTTTGTGGGTGAACCAAGGTATTGCTCCTGGTTCTAACTCCAGATTTAGCTTCAAGATTGTATTATTTAGAAGGACTTGGTCACCTCAATACCCAAGACCAGAAATGCTGCCATGATAAGACACACTTTGTCAGCAGTCAATCTTGTTCTCAGTGAGGATGCTTAATGTTGTCCAGAGAATAAAATTGACCTCTACTTGATACATAAAGAGGGACATTTGACTCTGAGGGCAATGAGTTAATTGGCAACCTGTAGAAACATTTTTTTAAATGCTGGAGACCTCAAAGATATGAACTAACTAGTGGACAGAAGACTTACAGGTCAAAAACTCCAGAACTTTTAAAGATTATCAATTATGAAACATAAATACTGAATAAAATGATAGATATGCAAGCTGTTGTCACCCCCTTTGTAAATATCCTCTTCTTATAGTGGCATGGCTTGTTTTATATGACTACAGTTAATGATCAACTTGCTATTTGTGTTACAAAAGATAAATGAAGTTAAATCATATTTAGATGATTTAATAGATAATTATATATTTTAAATTATTAATGCAAACATAATATCAGGAAAATGTAAATAATTAATGATGCACTTATAAATAATTTCTATTAGTGAAATAGATTAAGAAAATGATTTGTCCTTACCAGTGGACTCATAAATATTTAACAATAACTACCACTGACATATTTCAGATTAACCTTAAAACCCTAAGATGTACACTTTTTATATTGTAGAATACATTTTAAAATGGAAAGTAAAGGTATCAAAGTGTACCTATGTATAAACTTTATTTTTTCATATTATCTGAAAACATTTTTAGGTGGCTGGACTATAAACAGCATTCCATACATATTTATAAAGATCAAGGTTGTGTTTCCCTTTAAATGGTAAATCTGAAAGATGCTAAAAGTATGCTTTTATTTAAACAAATTAACTTTATTATTACAATCCGAGGCATTCCAGACTTTCATAGACCATAATTTTGTATTCTGTGGTAGGAAAAAATCAAGAATATTTAAGAAACTTCTTTATATAGTTGTGTTTCTTACAATACCATTACACAAAATTCCCAAACTAGCCAAATGATGGAGAAAATGGGATTATTTAAATGACTCCAGTTCACACACTGTCCTAGTAAATAAATGATTTGATGTTACTGAAGTCTTCGCTTGGAGTGCCAAGAACAGGGTATCACATAGGAGCATTCCTCGCACAGCAAAGAACTTCTTAAGCTGCCAGTCACCCCTGGTCTTCCCCCACCGGCTCACCATACATAAACATGATGGGATGCTGGTTCCTCTTTCTTTTCTTTTTTTTACTTGATCAGACTGATGTGGGGAAGCATTTGCAGCTATTGTTTTTACATGTTATTATTTACTGCACTTTTCAAGATTTTACCATTGTAATAAAATTGGGTATGGATCTATCTATTTGCTCCCAGGGGATATAGGGAGACTAGGCATTGCTTCAGACAAAGCTTTTGTTACAAACATAATGTTACATTTTCTTTGTAGGAAAATGAAAATTCACTGAGGGTTTGTTACAAGGTATAGAAAAAGTGCAGATTCCAGGGTGAAACGAACTATAAGTAGAAACAGTAAGCCCAAATCCATAATAAAGATATTATTCTTACAAACCTTAGTAGCCATCATAAGACTAAAGCTATGACAGCTTTGAGGACATTAAGCTTTAAAAAGAGACGCTG
>PVIR01022997.1:0-27563 GCA_004026965.1 Petromus typicus | reverse complement strand
TGTGTTTTCTAGGGGTGGGGGATGTAGCTTACCACCACCTGACTGGCAGGTGCAAGGTCCTGGGTTTAATCCCCAGTTCCACAAAACAAAATAAAATAACATAAAATAAAATTAAAAATAAAAATAAAATAATAAATAAATTTCTTCCTAATCCAAGTACCATCATTTTAACAAAGGATACATCCCAAGAAACTCAGTGTATGAGCATCACAGATGCCCAGATGGTATGGTCAGGCATAGAACCAGTCATTTGCATTTACAGACTCTCTGCGGTGCACTGAGAGTGTGTGTGTGTGGGGTGCTGCTGCTGTGGACAATGGCATGCTGGGCACAAGTACAACATGTGTGGTGCTGTGCTCTCACGGCAATCTGCTTTATACTGTAAAATGCACTTCTTTTTCTGCTTTTACTCAATCCATACACACTCTGCAGAGCATGATTCTTCTCCTATGCTTAAATGTAAAACCTCACTACCTTTGAAAAAAAAAAAGGTAAGCACTGCTGGGCATGGTGGATCATGCCTGTAATCCCAGCACTCAGGAGGCAGAGGAGGGAGGATTGCTGAGAGTTTGAGGCCAAATGGGCTACACAGTGAGTTCAGGATCAGCCTAAACTACAAAGTGAGTCCCTGCTTTAAAAAAAAAAAAAAAAAACGAAGCACAAAATGTGCACCTAATATACAATAAATATGGACACTGGGGTCCATCACATGGACTGTCACCATCACAAGGACCATCTATCACACATAATCACGATGCTTCCATATATGTGGTACTATGGCTTTGGGATGTCCCTGAGTGACAGGGACTTTCCGGTCACTACAGTACTATGGGGCCTCTGGAACTCCTTTATGTGGTGTATGACTGTAGTTTAAGAATAGGCGCTGGGCTGGGGATTTAGCTCAGTGGTTCCAGCGCCTGTCTTGCAAGTGCAAGGACCAGGGTTTGATCCTCGGAAACCACATATAATACTGAGCGTGGAGACTTATGCCCAGCAGCAACCAGTACCACATACCACAGTGCCAGGCATGGTGGCTCACGCCTGTAATCCCAGCACTCGGGAGGCAGAGGCAGGAGGATTGCTGTGATGTGAGTTTGAGGCTGAGCTCAGGGCCAGCCTGAACTACCAAGCGAGACCCTATCTCAAAAATCCTAAAAAAAAAAAAAAAAAAAAAAGAATAGGCGCTGTGTCTTCAGATACCCACTGGGGTGAGAGGTGCTGAGGACCTGGCCGCCTCCCATTGTGGTAAACAGGGCAAGGGAACGTAACTAGAATTTTTGCATTAAGTTCTAGTCTCCTGTGAGTTCACAGCACATGGCGAAATAATTAATAATTAGGCAGATATGAAACTTAAGAGAAAACTGAGCTTGGGTCTGATCCATGCTACTCTGGGCGGCAAGGACTCCAGACCCCAGCCTACCTCATCTTTTATTATCTACATTCCAAAATACCCAGAAAGGCAGGGGCACACCAACAATAGTCCTAGAGAAGTTATGTAGATGAGGATTCCACAGGGCAAGGCAGATGTCAGCAATAGTCCTTGAGAAGGAACAGATCTGGTGCAGTTCTGCTCTGAAGCATCACAGCATATGGGACCATTGAGTCTCTGTTGCTACCAGAGATGAAGACAAAAGTCAAGCAAGTCTAAAGTCCATCTGCAAGCAGAAGTCCTGGTCAATTTTGACCTTGCAATTCCCAAACAGGGTGGTTCCCAAGATCCTATGCCACCTAAGTTTTCTGAGGGGTTTTGTTTTGTTTTTAAGACAGGGTCTCAGTATGCAGTTCAAGCTGGCCTTGAACTCACTGTGCAGCCTGTACTTGGTTCAAATATAAGTCCCTTGCCTCAGCCTCCTGAGCCTCCTCAGCCAGGGATTATTGGCATGTGCCACCATGCCTGGTCACCACCTGAGTTTCCTGTCTAGAGCTCTGGCCTGTCCCTTTCCCTTCCTGTTTGTAGGACTTGAAGAATCCTCACAGAACTTACTGCACTAAGGACACATCTCACACACTGTGCTTATTTGACTACAACCTCCCGGGGGCTTCCTGGGTCCTAGCTTAGCCACTCTTTGGGACAAGCCCTCAGGGCTCAATGTGTTTGTTCACCTGGGACACTGGCACAGGCTGAGGTTCACACTGCAGGTGTGGAGTCCTGGTAAAAGCAGCTTCCATCAAGTCCTGCACAGGATGAGCTGAGCTGATCAGACAGACTCAGCAGCTGGCCCATGAGGGACACGAGCTGTCTGCTCCTCTGTCTTAGAGCTCTCCATCTTAGGACCATAAGGGTACTGCTGCACCCAGAACTGTCCCTTGGCCTTAGTTTTTACCATTCGATCAGAGTTGGCCACAGACCAGATGTGGATGCAGAAATGAGCCAATAGGACAATGAAGACCAAGAGCAGAGGAGGGAAGAAAACTGCACTCAGCAGCTGCTCACTATACACAGAAGAGAGTAGTGCCAGGTTAGAGCACAACGACTGCTTCATAATAAACTCAACTTTCCAGGTAACCTAGTGCAAGCACTTACCCAGACAGCCTAGACTTTCCTTTGTCCACACCCCAAAGGCCGGCCCATCTGCCTGAAGGCTGTGATGGATCCACAGTCATCAGGCACTCTTTCAATTACAAGCCCACACCTCGGCCTGAGATCAGCACAGGCTGAGAGGGAGCTGCCTCACCAGATATGTGAATGTTGTCGTTATCATAAAATAAAATCAGACATGAGACATATAAGTAATAAAAATGTCAGAGCTGGACCTTCAGGATAACTCCAGATTGCAGAGGAAAACAGGAATCTTTAGGAGCCTAAGGTAGGCCTAAGAACCTGACCTTGGCTAGACCAAAGGAAAACCACAGGAAAAAAAAAAAATGGGACACCTCTCACAATCTCATCATGGAGACAGCCAGGAAATTTACAGCCTGATGTCACTGGAAAATGGAGATTTTCTCAGCTGTGGGAGACACCTCAAGAAGAAGGGAGGGTTTGTTTCTCTAAGTACCTGTGTCCCTCATCAGCACAGTTGATGAAGCCATGCTGGAGTTGCTAGTGGGAGGAGAAGCCTGTCCAGTGTGAACCCTGGGGGACTAGTCCCTGAACTTGGAACCACCTGAGTCCTCCACCTCTGAGCCTCAGGAGACCAGGAGCAAGGGCATGAGCCTCAACAGTCACAACACCAGAGTCCTATATTTAATGATAGTGTCACTTCAGCTCAGCCACAGACTGCAGAACCTCAGGTCATGGTGGCAAGTGAAGAGGCCAGGCCAGGCACTTATAACTCCAAAGATGACCTTGCCCTGGGCTCCTGACTGAGCAGGCTTCCCACCTCAGCCACACTCAAATAGCCAGGATAGGACACAGCTGGTTCACTGCTGGGGTGCAGCAGGAAAAGCACCTACACTCAGTGTCTCCCATTAAGCCTTGCTACCCAAATCACCGTGGGACACATACGCTGATCTGTTCCTCATGCTCTGCAGTCACTGCTGCAGTGATCACCAGGTGGGGTCTGTAACCCCACAGAGCCAACACCAGCATGTGGACAGTACCACTAATGCTGGGGGCTCCATCCCAGTGCCTCACCCACCTCAGATGCTATCGAAAGCCCAGGCTGTCTCACCCAGGAGTCTCACCTCCACTGAGGCTGGTTACAAAGCAGGGTCCCCACAACCACTCCTCAGGGTGGATGGATTTGCTCCTGTGACTCCCGGGCTCGAGGAGATGCTCATACAGTTGCTGGCTCATCACCAAGATGCTATCAAGGCCCAGAGGAGGAGGCCCATAGGGCAGGTGTGGGAGGCTGGGCTTCCTGCCCTCCCTGGCCTTGCCCTCCCCATGCCCAGATCCCAGGAAGCCTTCTAAGCCCTGGCCTTGGAATTCACTGAGGCTTTGTGACCTGACAGGACTGACTGAATGACTGGCTGCTGGAGGTGAGAGGGACCCTCAGTCCCTCTGCCTGCTGGGAGGCCGGGTGGGGCTGGGAGTCCAGCCCTGAGATCCTGCTTTGGCCTTTCGGTGTCAGCCCTGTGCTGACTCTGCCCAGGACTGCTGGCTAACAGCTGGCTCGTCAACACAAAGACCTGTGTGCCCCCAGAGAGTCCAGTTCTGGGGGGCCCTGTGCCGGGAACCAAACCCACATTGCATGACACCAACTGGCAAGCATGGAAGCTGAGTTTGTATTAACCAGGACCTGACCCCAGTAACCACTCCTGAACACCCAGAACTGGGAGGTGTCTGTGACAGTAGTCAGTGTGCCAGGTCTGGAGGATCAGAGGACACACACTGCGGTTCCTGCTGCAGCTCCCTTGGTCCACCACAAACTTTATGACTTTGGAAAAGTTACCTCATGATCTGTACCTCTATTTATCCTCTGGTAAAATAACTGCTCAGAACAGCACCAGCTCTAAGATGCTCTAAAATGGAAGAGGAAAGACAGGACTCAAAGACAAAAGAGGAGAAGGCAATTGGCCAAACACGTGTCATAAAGTTACGGACACTTTGAGTGGTAAAGTTTCCCAGCTAGGCAAATTCCAAGGAAAGAGGAGAAGCACAAACGTGGCCACAACTTTCCTACCGCAAGTTTCCGGGCTCCTTTCCCAGAAAACCAAAGTAAATGGACATTAAGTGCAGGGCGGAAGTGAGGAAAAGATTCCCAGGCAAGCACAGTTCCCTGTGTCCTTCCTGCTGGCCACCCCCACCTCGGCTGACACCCGGCCCCACACAGTGTCCTTGGAAGGGGGCCCTACTCCCTCGGAGACCACACCTGCCTCCTGAGCTTGCTATCCTGATCCCCTCATTGCCATGTTGCCCATGTCAGTACTGCTGCACCAGGCGCTGCAAATGCCTGTTGTTGGAGGGCCAGCAGCAAGTATAGTGATTCAGGTCTCACAGCCATGGTGCCATAGTTCCATTGCACACTCCACTGTGCTGCTCCAGAGAACACAAGGGACGTGTATAGACACCCTAACAAGACTACACTTACTGAGATTTGGTAGCCTGTTGTGGCCTGCAGGCACTGCAGCCTGCCGAGCCCTCCCTAGGTCACCACAGCAGTTCACAAACTGCTATAAGGTCACCCGCTTAAAACAAACACAGACAGGGCCAGGGAGTTAGCTCAGTGGTTCCAGCGCCTGTCTTGCAAGCGCAAGGGCCCGGGTTCGATTCCCCGGTGACCACATACCATACTGGGTGTGGAGACTCACCCCAGCAGCAATCAGTACCACATACCACAGTGCCAGGCGTGGTGGCTCACGCCTGTAATTCCAGCACTCGGGAGGCAGAGGCAGGAGGATTGCTGTGATGCGAGTTTAAGGCTGAGCTCAGGGCCAGCCTGAACCACAAAGTGAGACCCTGTCTCAAAAAACCTAAAAAAAAAAAAAAAAAAAAAAAAACACAGACAGAGCTCCCTGGCACCATCATTTCCCCAGCTACTGCCCACTAATACCCCACCAGTGCCTGTCCTCACCTGTGCCTGGAATCCCAGGGACCAGTACCCAAGTATGCTAATGTTTGGTGATGCTTTCCTCCCAGCTGAGATTGTCTCTCTGCCCCGAGGCTGCCTAGAAACCCCAGGCACTGGTCTGTGCACATGCTGCCTCAGTGTCCGCTACTGGTTACTCTGTCTGTACCTGCCTGACTTTGCATAGTCCTGCTACAGTGTGAAACCTTTTTTCCTAGAAGAATCAAGAGTACCACGGTGCTCAGTGTCCTCAGCTTGATTCCACCCAAATGTACCAAGAATAGGAACTTTCCAGGCGTCAATGCGGACATCTGGCCTCTGGTGGAATAAGCACTTGATGCTGAGGAGGGAGGGAGTAGGGCCCCACCTCTCAGTTTGGCTCCCCTGAACCAAGCCTCACCCTAGATTTGCTCTTCTTCACCCTCTCACACAGCCCCTCCATAAGTCCTCCAATCCAAGCCCAAACCACCTTCCAAGGCAGGCTTCTAAGAACCTGGACCCTGCCCTGACCACCTATACTCTACCTAGCCACCAATTAGCTAGTTCGAAATCATAAATGGTTACTCTCTGTCAAAACCTCCCCCAAGGAGGGCAGTGCTTGGCCCTGCACAGCACCTGCCTAGCATGCAGATGCCTGGGTTTGATTCCCCCCCAAAAAAGCACAAAGCATACTTCCATGTCTTTGATGAATTCCGGTTCCTCCCTGTAGCCTCATCCCCACTCTGTCTTCTCCTGTCCTGGCTTGTGGTTCTCCTGCCACATTCCTGATCGCTACTCCAGCTGTAGCCCTCTTGTACTGCAGAGCACATGCACACACATACACACAGCTCAATGTGCACACTGTGTGGGACAGCTCCTGCACACCACAGAAACCCACACACACAGGTGGAGCAGGGCTCATCACCCCACATGAATTGTGGCCTCCACTCTCTCCCATTGGCCCAGCTCTCTAGTGATATGTGTGTCCTGAGTTTGTCTTTGGTGGTGCAGGCACAGACCAGAGACACCTGACCCTATCTATGCACAGTGAATCACCTAGTGCTTCAGGGTCTAAGGCTCAGCAGCACAAGTGATCCTCAGGGAACAAGCTTACGGCCACACACACGCCTGAGGCCCCACGATGGCGTCATGTGTCTCTTTCAGCACTTCCATTGCACGTGTGCCTCCAAGTGAGACTTAACAGCAAGTAAACATGTTATTTTTAGTTAATTTCCAAAGTAACAGAACCAGCAACACTTTGCACACCTTCCACACCTCCAACTCCAGGCTACAGGGAGAACAGAGGGTCAGTGTGTACTGCGGGGTGGTACAGGCCTTTTCCATGACCTGTCCTCTGCCTGCAAGGCCCCTCTTTCCACTCCCTCAGAAACTCCAACCCAAAGAGGCTCTCCTCTGCTGAATGGGCATTCCAGCCCAACATACAGCCCTCTCCTGAGGCATGTGCTGGCGCTGCAGAGACACTTTACTAACTGCATCCCCTTCCTGTTGTTTACCTTGGGGCACCCCACCTAGAGGCCCACACTTTGTAGGACTGCTGGGGCCAGAGGATATGCATCATTCACTTGTCCTGGTTGTGCCAGGAGTGCCTGGAGGCACACCTGTGAGCCTGTTCTCTCTCTGGCCTCCACCAACAGTTCTGATACTAACAGCAGAGGGCCACCATGTGGATGAGGGCAAACACAGCAGCTGATGACTGGTCAAGAGCTTCACCTCCCAGTTACAGAGAGGCTCAGCCACAGCACTGCAGGAATTCTCAAGAACTATCTGAACTTCATTCTGTATTGGAAAAACAAATTGCCCCTATCTCTTCTGTGCTCACCTCACAAGGAGCACAGAAGAGTTCTGTGGCTCCTGGAAGGGGAAGAATTTACCTCCACCAGCAAGCAAACAAGTAGTTTGGCAGAGCACAAAAGCAAGAGTTCTCAAATTTAACTCCACTCCAATGCTGCCACTTGAGACAGCATCAGCCCAACAGAACACAGACCTGTCTCCAGACAGGTACATAGTGCTGAGATTCATCTGTGCATGTTCGTGTGGAAAACACAAACACAAACACAGTTTCTCCTATAGTCTCACAACACACTCCGACACGAGGCATACAGGAGTTTTCCTCATGTACCAACAAGCAAGCAGTCTTGCAGAGAATGTCAGTTGGGTCATCTAGTCCAACTCAGTGCTTCTTAGTGACCCCACCTCAGATGCCACCACAACCCCAGGCTGTCTCACCCAGGAGTCTCACCCTCATCGAGGCTGGCTACAATACAAAGCAGGGTCCCACAACCCCCTCAGGGTGGATGGATTTGCTCCTGTGACTCACGGGCTTGCAGAGATGCTCCCACAGTTGCTGACTCATCACCACAATGTTATCAAGGCCCAGAAGAGAAGGACTACAGGGCAGGGGCGGGGAGGCTGGGCTTCCTGCCCTCCCCATGCCTAGATCCCAGGAGGCCTTCTAAGCCTTGGCTTTGGGGTTCACTGAGGCTTCTGACCCAACAGGACTGATCGAAAGGCTGGCAGCTGGAGGTCAGAGGGACCCTTAGCCCTCTGCCCACTGAGAGGCCAGGTGGGCTGGGAGTCCAGCCCTGGGATCCTGCCTTGGCCTTCGGTGTCATCCCTGTGCTGACTTTGCCCAGGGCTGCTGGCCAGCAGCTGGCTCAGGCTTGTCAGCACGCAAAGACCTGTGTTTCTCCAGAGAGACCAGGGTTTGAGGAGTTGCTTTTCAGATACAGTCAAAAGACCAAATATATATTTGGCAACATGACATCATGCCTACGTAGGAAGGAAGGGAGAGAGAGAGACTGGGGAGATTAGGAGAGCAAAGAGGGGAGGTGCAATAAGTAATACACATATGCCTGGGAAAGCAGGCTGTTTCCACGGTTTTAAAATGTGCTTGAGGGGGATTGTGATTGAATCTCTCCAACTCAGCTCTCTGAACACTCACACTCCTAGAATGCCTACCTCACAATAAAGAACTGAACTCCACACCACAAGAGTCACAGTGAGGCCCACAGGAAAGGCCAGGGCACACAGCCATCACATAGCCCTTAACCTTTACTCTCCTCATTCCTGCCCCCACCCCTTCTCATGCCACATCCCAGCCTCTTTAGATGTCAGACTCTCCTAAGACTTCCTATCCTCCTTTTCTGATCTACCTTGTTCCTGAAACAAAGGGTGGCATACAGATGCAAAGTGGGTAACTGAAATTAGGGTTAAGCTTGGGGACGGTCTTCATTTTCTCCGTTTCCTTTATTACCTTACAAGTATGAGTCAGATCTGTGCTCAGCTCTGCCCATAAGAATGTTAACCACCTAAAAAGCATCTGTCTAAAAACTAGTAATCCAAAGGTTATTAGCCCTAATGTACCTATTCTATCTGCTCCCTCTTGAAGACTAAAAAAGCCAGACGTGGTGGTGTATGCCTGCACTTGGGAGACTGAGGCAGGAGGGTCAAAACAAGTTGAGGTCAGCCTGTGAGACTGCATCTCAAACACAACAAAACAAGATTGAAACATCAAGAACACCTACAGTATTTCTGAACTTGCAGGGACATCCAAATGCCAGTTTTTGCAACTCCCTGGAGCAAGCTTCATAGTCTTAAACCTCCAGAAACAAGAGACTTCAGGAGAAGCAGAGTAGTACAGACCATGATGAGGTCATCCTCCCAATCCCCAACTGAAAGCAATTACCTCATGGCAGGAACTGAGGTTGACCCCCAAGCCGGAGTTCTGAGCTCATGACTGAACCAAATTGCTACCTCAAGTGCAATTTGAGTCTCCCAGAACCTCACAGAGCCAGTCCAGTGATAATCATCAACCAGACCAAACTGGGCCAGGACGACCTGTGCAAAAGTTATGTAATCGAATCCTTGCCTTTTTTTCTGTAGAACCCCAAAGTCTCTTTCAGCCCCTCGAAGGCAGACCCTGAGCTCCTCGGTGTGCCCCAGCACCGCCTCAGTGATAAAGACCTCCTCCTCCCTCTTCTTCACTGCGCCTCCTTTTTGACTGGTGCTTGGGGTGGGGCTGAGCCTGTTCTGTGGGGATCCTGGAACCAGGGCGTTTGCGCAGCAACAACACTGCGGGACATTCTTTTTGGGTATCCACCACACTCCCTGGAAAGGGCCCTCTCGAACTGTCCGCCCCAAGGCTCAGAGAGCCAACGTCCTCTAGCCCTGCCTCTCCCCTGGGGACCCTACCGATCCTCAGACACTGCCTGTCCCCCAGGTACCCACAT
Organism: Petromus typicus; assembly: GCA_004026965.1. Lineage (NCBI taxonomy): Eukaryota > Metazoa > Chordata > Mammalia > Rodentia > Petromuridae > Petromus > Petromus typicus. Next base: position 17,884 of record PVIR01022997.1, on the reverse strand, counting down.
CCGTACTTCGGGGACCCCGCTATCCTGTCCCACTGCCCCGCTTCCCGACCTTGCAGTCCCTTAGGACTTCATCGCCTCCTTCGACTCGCTGTCCCGGTGTAGGTTGCTGCCTATCACAGCGTCAACTCTGGCGGGCGAATTCCTCCTGAGGCAGAGCGCGAAAGGCCATTGGTGCTACTCACCTGGGACTGGAGAGGCTGACGTGAACCCTGAACAAGCCACTTGACAGGACAGCCCGACGACCGCGGGCCACTAGAGAACTGCAGATCCGCCGCTCTCTGAGAGCTCTGGTCCCTGCGCCTGCGCGGAGACCGGAAGTGAGCGGGCGCTTGCGTGAGAAACCGGCGCACCGAGGCTCCATTTCCGGCCAGAAAACGAAGCCCTAGCGTTTCTGGTTCTGGGCTGCGACCTGGCTCCGCGCGGGACCTGTGAGGACGAATTCTCGACCCGCTTCTCGCCCGGAAGAGAGCAGCCTGGGCCCGCCATGGACCGGGAGACGCGCGCCACGGCCGAGCAGCACTTCCGGGCCGCGGGCGGCCGAATCCAAGGATGCGGGCAGGCTCCGCGCTGCGTCGCCTTCATCCCGGACCCCTGCGCCTTCACTTATGCCGACTTCGTTACGGGTTTTCTGTTGCCTAACCTGCCCTGCGTGTTCTCCAGCGCTTTCACGGCGTCCTGGGGCAGCCGGCGGCACTGGGTGACGCCTGGGGGCAAGCCTGACTTCGAGTACCTGCTGTGCAAGTACGGTGAGGACTGCAGGGCCAGAGGGGAGGGGCAGCGGAGATGCAGAGGACCAGCGGCTGGGAACAGCGAAGACACAGGGTCATTATCCAGAGACAGCAGGGATGCGGAGGATCAGTTCCAGGGGCGGTGGAGACATGGCGACCAGCGCCACGGACAGCAAGAACAGTCCGTACCTTGAGACAGTGGAAATGCACAGGGCCAGAACTTGGAGCCGCAGGGATACAGAGCCAGAGCCCCAGAACAACAGGGACACAAGCTCAGTACCCAAGGGCGTGTGAACACAGAGGGTCAGTACCCCGAGGATAGTGCGGATGTGGAGGGCCGGCACCACTGGAAAGCCAACGACACAGGGTCAGTTTTATCACATAGTGATAAATCCTGGAATAGTGGGAATCCAGAGGGCTCCTGGCTTAGGAGAGCTAGGGATGCAGATGGTAAGTACCCTTAGAACAGCAAAGGACAGAGGTTAGAGGACACAAAGGATCAGTACTCTTGGAGTGGCTGGAGAACACAGAAGGTTCAGGACCTCAGGACAGGAAGACTGACGTCAAGGTCCAACTTCCAGGGCAGCCAGGATGGAGGGGACCCCAGAGACAATCCAGAGCCTTGGTGGATAGTAGGCTGTGGACTGTCCTTATGTATCGCAGGAGGAAGGTGTGTCCGTCCTGCTGAGGAACTCACTGTGGGTGGTGAAAGGACTCAGCCATGTCTGTGTTGTCCCTCCCACTGCAGGAGACGTGGTGGTACCTGTGGCCAACTGTGGAGTCCAAGAATACAACTCAAACCCCAAGGAGCATATGCCCCTGAAGGACTACATTGCCTACTGGCAGGAGTACATCCAGCATGGTGGCTCCTCCCCAAGGGGCTGCCTCTACCTCAAGGACTGGCACCTGTGCAGGTGAGGCCCTGCTTAGAGCTGTGAGCCTAGCGCCCAAAGGGTGTGAGTGGGCAGAGGAGCTCCAGTCTGAGCTTCAAGTTGCAGAATGGTTCATTTGCAAGGTGCGTTCCTCACTGTGCTGCCCAAGGGCCTGGACACGTGAATGCAGAGGTGGCTCTGGGCTCACTCCTGCTCTCTCTGGCATTTTCCCAGCTTCGTCTTGCAGCCACATGCCTGGATCCTCCCTGTCTCTCTGGTGAGTTGGGCTGTCGCCACTTGCCTGGACTGAGCTGTGTCCTCCCAGTGTCCTCCTCCTGCTGGGCACTGTGTTGGGCATTTGGGCTGAATAGCATGGCCAAGTTCTTGCCCATCTTGAAAATCTACGGAAGCACTTCATACCCTCCTTTCCATCTCCACACACTGTGTACCCTCTTCTCAGGATTCCTTGACTCAGAAGTTTCTGACTTTGTGATGGTCCCTAGGTTCTGTCTACTCAGTAGACATTACAGACTTTGGATTTTGCTCTTCTTGGTATAGCAGTATGTGGTCTGGTTTTCTCTTAGTGCTGAGTAGTGGTCATGAGCCATGCTTTGCAGCCAGCTGCACCATGCTGACAGGAAGTATCCATGCCCATGCTGCGCAGTGTGCTTTCTTCTTGAATCATAGTGGTCACCCAATCAGATGGGCTGTTTTTTCTTTTGGTGCTAGAGGTTGCACCCAGGGTCTTGCTAGTGCGAAGCACATACCATCCTAATGCTTTTGTTAAGTGTTTTCAACACATATATGTCAGGTTGGAAGCCCATGCTAATCTCAGGGATATCTGTATTTCCTGTCAGAAGCTTTGCCAACCACTAGGCTTAGCCTACAAGATGGTCTCTGTAGGAAGCACCCCACTCTCAGAAAGTCCTAGGATTGCTTCTACCAACACTCATGCCTTTCATGAGTGCAGACCCCCAGCAGTAGCACAGTGTCGGATGATGGTAACAAGTCAGCCAAAGAACAGTCCAGCTCCTACATGATTTGTGCACAAATAATATAAGCAGGACATGACTCAGCCCCTGATTCCCACTGCAGACCTGGGGTCATAAGCTGCCCCTGCCTCTGGTTTATCTCACACACAGTTGCTTGCTGGGCACAGCGCTGGCTGAGGTCAGGCAACCAGCAGCAAGGACCAACAGACTGAGACACTGTTATACACTGTGCCTGGAGGTTTAAGTGAATGGTGAATGTGGTTTTTTGTTTCTTGGCATGAGCATTTCCCAAGCATTTCAAGGAGGGTAATTGTGCCAAAGAATTGCTCATGTGTGTTTAGAACTTGGTTTTTTACTATGTTCTGCATCTTTTCGGGCACCCAAATAAACACAAGGGCAGAAGAAGGCATGGAGACTATAGGAGCACTGTACCTGAGCAGGATTTTTAATGGATGAAGAGAAGCTCACCGGTGCTCAGAGTGGCACAGCAGGCAGAGGAACCCTGTGGTATCTTGGACTTGTGAGTGGCTCATAACTGTGAGAGCTCTAGTCTGTCATTGTCTCTGACAAGAAGTCAGTGTGTGTGAATCCAGGTGGTTGACTTGTGCCAGGGACTCATTCATCTGAGGTTCGTTGATGGGGTCGAGGGGACACAGGCACCCCTCACGGGAGTCCTGCCACACGGAGCCCACCAGGCAGAGGTGAATTCCTCAGGGAAGGAGGCCCACGGTTCAGGAGCTGGCATCATGATGCTCAGTCTCACCAGCAAGCAGCCCTCTGAGGCTGGGAATTGTGGCCCTGTCTTCATAATGGGTGATGTGGGGTCCCAGGCCTCCCTAAAGCTGTCTCCTGTGCTTCAGACTTGGGGCTCAGCATTTTGAGGGGGTTTAATGAAGGGCTGTAGGGCATCAGGTCGCTCCACTGGGGCGAGATGCCCTCGGGTGGTATGGAAAGGCCTATGCTGCAGCTGTGTGCTCCACAGGGACTCCTCTGCAGAGGACTTGGAGGACGTGTTCACCCTGCCTGTGTACTTCTCCTCTGACTGGCTGAATGAGTTCTGGGATGCGCTGGGTGTGGACGATTACCGCTTTGTCTATGCAGGGCCCAGGGGCACCTGGTACGTGAGGGCCAGGGTAGGAGGCTTCCCCATCAAAAGCAAGGCTGTGCCCTGAGCCCTCCAGGCACAAACTGGAAGCTCTCATACAGGTCCCCGTTCCACGCCGACATCTTCCGCTCCTACAGCTGGTCGGTCAATATCTGTGGGAGGAAGAAATGGCTGCTATTCCCACCGGGGCAAGAGGAGACCCTGCGGGATAGCCATGGCAGCCTGCCATACGACGTGACCTCCCCTTTGCTCATGGATACCCACCAGCACCCTGCATTTCTGCAGAGCAGCCCCCCACTGGAGGTCACTCAAGAGGCTGGGGAGATGCTGTTTGTGCCCAGTGGCTGGCACCACCAAGTGCACAACCTGGTGAGGCGGGAATGTGTGGCCGCACCTCTGTGCACTCCTCTCCCCTTCCACCTAGTGCCCAAAGAAAGTGCAGAGTGGGACCCCTGTACATCCTGTCCTCTTCTTGCTCCCTCTCTGCCTGATCTTGCCCTGAGCCATATGTTCAGAGAGTCCTACCATGAGTCCCATTCCTGTCGGGCTGGCTCCATGGGGAGAGAGGAGCAGCCTTTTCCAGCTACAGGAGGCTGAGCCCGGGTGTGTTCCACACTGCAGTGCAGGGCACTGGCTCTGGCACGGGGGCCGTGTGCAGTTTGCTTCCTCCTTGGGTGGGCAGTGCCACTATTGCAGGCTTGTGGGCCACCTGAGCCATGCCCTGCAGGATGACACCATCTCCATCAACCACAACTGGGTCAACGGCTGCAACCTGGCCAACATGTGGCACTTCCTGCAGCAGGAGCTCAAGGCTGTGCAACAGGAGGTTCGCCAGTGGAAGGACTCCATGCCTGACTGGCACCACCACTGCCAGGTGGGCAGCTTGATGGCCTGGGCAAGGGGCACAATGAGGGTGGACAGACACCAGGGTCAGGCCACAGGCTCATGCTGTTATGACCTTGTCTGGCTATGGTGCTTCTGTCTTGGGATCCAGCCTAGTCCTTGAGGCCTGGGGCTGTGTCTGGCTGTGACTGCCTCTGCTTTCTGGCCTAGGTCATGATGAGATCCTGTTCAGGAATCAACTTTGAAGAATTTTACCACTTCCTCAAGGTCATCGCTGAGAAGAGGCTTCTTGTCCTGGGGCAGGGGGAGCAGGGGGAACTGAGGCCCAGCACAGGCCTGGAACCTGGCCTCGAGCAGGCCGTGTTTGACATTGGCCGCCTTGCAGAGGTGCTGGCCTCTGTGATTGCACACCCCGACTTCCAGCAGATGGACACCAGCAGGTTCTTGCCCCAGCCTGGGGAACTACTGAGACAGCTGGAGGATGCCCTGGTGGCTACCAAGGCCCTTTAGTGCCAGTGGGAGTTGCAGTGCCAGCAGGCACCAGAAGAGGGCAACCTTGCCCAACGTTTTAAAATAAAGGTCATCCTTGTCCTCTGGCTGGACAGGTTTCTGGTGAGCAGAGTAGAGTGAGTCTCCCAGCAGATCCCTCCAGGCCTCTCCTGAGGTCCAGGCCGGGGATCCTCAGGGTCACGAGGTGTCTGCTTCTGGCGGGTGATGAGCCTGCCAAGGCCTCACAGCCCCTAGCTTCCCCACAGCCTCCTGAGTGACACATATCCGGTCTGCCTGTCCTGGGTTTCCCGTGTGGCTGGGCCTGTGTCTCCAGATCACAGACCTACATGTCACCACTGCCTTGTGTTCTGGCAACTCCAGGCTCCAGCTGGAGGAGGTAGGCTCCTTGTGCAGGTGGAAGCTGGCCTGTTGGCCTGGGCAGTGTTTTCCCACACTGGCCCACACAGCATGGGCAGCTGAGAAACCCAAGTACTAGCCCAGGTAGATAGGGACTGTGTAGAGGCCTGGGCCCCAGATCCTGCTGTGTCTGCAGGCCAGGCACTGGTCTGTCCCATGGCCCTGGTGGGCCATGACTGCATGGAGCTGTTCTCACTGCACACGGTAGTGTTCTAGAAATGCAAGCTATTCCCAGCCCAGCCCCAGCACCCCATGGCACCCTGCACCTTTCGATCCTGCTTGTCACACCAGTCTCTACCCCCTCGCAACTCCGTCCTCAGCAGCAAGTGCAGCCGAGGGCAGAGGTATAAGGCCCACAGGAGTCAGCTGCTCAATTGCCCTGACCTTGGCCCTGAGGGCTGTGTTGAGATGGATTCTGAGCCTCGGTGCAAGATCACCTAGGCCACACTCCCTCCAGTGGGAGTCATGGGTCCGCCCAGTCCCTCATAACCTGGAGTCCCCCACCACTTTGAGGGAACCCCCATCCCAGCAGGAGGGTGGTGGCTCAGGCCTGGACATGTCCTGCTGCAGTGTCCTGTGGGACTGGCTCTCCCTGGCTAGCGTGGAAGCCCAGAAGGACAGGGACTTGTTCTATCCAATGTTTCATGCAAGGTGCCTGGGAAAGTGGTTGTACAATGGATGTCTCCCAAGTGTACCAGCTAAATGCAGTCAGCTACATCTTCCCAGTAGCCTAAGAGATGGATGTCCTTACAGCCTGAGTCCAAGGATGGAGTCTAGTTGGAGTTGTGGGCCTTCCTGCCAATGGAAAGGGTTTTGTTCTACCCTCAACACTCCGCATAATGGCCAAGTCTGGGGCTTACTGGGGAGAAAAGCCAGAGCAAGAGCTCTGGCCCAGGGAAGCCTCTTTTATGAAAAGGGCCTTCTGTGTGTAGTCCTGCTGGGGTAAGAGGAGCCACTTGACGTTGGGAATGCTGTACGGCATGCGTAAGTCTCAGCTGCATGGTGGCATTCACCCTGAAGGTGTAGATCCTGAACAGGCCAGGCAGTGGCCACAGTCAACCAATATATGAGAAGAGGTGTAGATAGTCCTAGGAGCACGGGCATCAGGGACTGTACCAGTCTGCCTGTCGGCTCCAACTGTCCACAGGCAGCAAGTGTCTTCTGCGCGTGGTGGTGCCACCAGAGTTGCTAGAGCTCAGACTTGTGAATTACAGGTGGGATGTGTGCCCACAAGAAGAGGGCTTCCAGTGATACAAGTAAAACTTACAGTACCTTCAGGTCACTCCTACCCAAGCAATGATTTAATTTCTTGTTTCAGGGCCTGTTATGAGAGCACTAACCCATTGACTTAACTCTTCACAAAACATTCCCAGGTAGATGAGGAAAAAACAAAAACTCATTGAGTCAGAATACGGACCCATGCCACACAGTCCTACCTCAACCTCGGGTCTGCGGAGGTGTCAAGGCTGCTCATTTGGAGATACACATTGGCACAGTGGGCCAGGTTCACTTGGCCCTTTGATGCAAGGCTGGCAAAGACTAGCAAAAGCCAGCACCAAGGGGCAACAACCACCATCCAGAAACATCCTGCAGACATCAGTCTGGGCTGTAAAGTGTTGTGATTGAATAAAGTCACATTCACTTATTCCTGAAACATACAGATGAACCAAGCCAGAGGCTGTAAGGAGGGGGCTCACATACGGTCACAGGACACTAGCTGTAGAACGCCAGGACCACTGCTTCCACCAAGACAACACACTTTGTTGAGAAACACTTCTTTTTTTTTTTTAAAGGTTTTTTGAGACAGGGTCTTGCTTTGTGGTTCAGGCTGGCCCTGAGCTCAGCCTCAAACTTACATCACAGCAGTCCTCCTGCCTCTGCCTCCCAGGTGCTGGGATTACAGGCATGAGCCACCGCGCCCGGCACTGTGGTATGTGGTACTGGTTGCTGCTGGGCATGAATCTCCATGCCCAGTATGGTATATGGTTACCAGGGGTCGAACCCGGGTCCTTGCGCTTGCAAGACAGGCGCCGGAACCACTGAGCTAACTCCCCGGCCCCGAGAAACACTTCTGTGAGGGCCTGTGCCCATGGATTGGCACTTGCCTTATTACTGATCCTTAGAGCCCAAACATACAGTATCCTAATTTTGAAAAATTCTTGCTGCCTCCACATCCTTGGATATAATCTTTGTCATTTTCTTTGTCACAGAGACACAATACTCAACATCCACAACTTTAAAAAGAGGAGGCTTATTTGAGAGGGTTTGTTCTAGGGCCAGCTGGCTCCAAGGCAGGAAAAAGATCTTGACAGAATCTGGTGAAATAAGTTCACTCCACGGCAGCCAGAAAGCAAGATGGACTCGGCGAGGGAGGCACATTTACCCAGGTCACCCCCATGACCCTCTGGTCCTGTCACCTTCCAAAACCACCTCTGAGCCCAGGCATTTGGAGAATATTATAGATCGAAACCATAGCCTTTTGCTGCAACTCCCTAAAACAGTCCTGTCCAGCTCACTGTGCAAAATGCAGTCATCTATAAGAGTCACCAAGGTATAACCATTTCAGCACTTCTGAAAAATCTTAAGCCCAAAATATCCCCAGGCAGGTGTATATGGTAGAAAGTCTGGTAGAGGAAAACTGCACACATAATAGCCAAGAAACAGAGAAGAGGAGCCAGGAAGAGGATAAGCCCTTCGGGGGCAGGGGAGTTAGCTCAGTGGTTCCAGTGCCTGTCTTGCAAGTGTAAGAACCCGGGTTCGATCCCCAATAACCACATACCATACTGGGCGTGGAGACTCATGCCCAGCAGCAATCAGTACCACATACCACAGTGCCGGGTGTGGTGGCTCACGCCTGTCATCCCAGCACTCAGGAGGCAGAGGCAGGAGGATTGCTGTGACGTGAGTTTGAGCCTGAACCACAAAGTGAGACCCTGTCTCAAAAAAAAAAAGATAAGCCCTTCAGGCCATGCCCCCTGTACCCACCTCCGGCAGGTCCCACACCTTGACAGCTAATAGCTATAGTATCCTGTGATCTACCTCTGAACAGATGAGACATTTGAACTGTAGGAGACATATCCTTCGCTTACCTGTGATGCCTTCACTTGTAAGTCCAGCCCCCCTTTCCCTAGGGTTGGTCACAGATCCAGCAGCTTTCCACATCCAACTCCCATGAACATGTCCAGCTTGCCACCGCCAGGCCTCTCTCTGAAGGACCCAAATTCTCTCAGTATAATTCTTTATACCGCTTACTGAGGTTGCCAGAAAGTTCTTTGCCTGTGGCCAAAGTCAGTGGAACTGCAGCCTGCATGGGGGGGAGGGGTTGTCACTGTTTCTCCTCTCTGCTCTGGGGACCTCAGCGGACTTGGTCTGTGACACCAGGACCCAGCCTAATTGAGGTAATACAGAAGGAATAAAGATAGGTTGAAAGGAGATAAAGATAATTTAAAACTACCTTTTAAAGTAGGCACAGTACCACAATAAGGGACACATTAAGAGAATCCAAGGAAAGTGTAAATCACTTAAAAAAAAGTCTCACTGTGTAGCGCAGGCTGGCCTCAAACTCAAAGCAATAATCCTACCTCAGCCTTGCACGCGCTGGAATTAGAGGCCACCATGCCCAGCTCAATTCCCTATTTTAAATAAACAGTCTTGTCACAAGGCTGAGTCCGAGGCCCCTAAGGCTGAAATAGAGTTTAATTCGTTCTGTCAAAATAGGTTTGGGCCGGGGAATTTAGCTCAATTGGATTTAGCTCTATGGTTCCGGCGTCTGCCTTTCAAGCGAAAGGTCCTGCGTTCGATACCAGGTGACCACATACCACAATGCTGAGCATGGTGGCTTCATTGAAAAAGATTTGCAGGACTCCTCAGAGACATGAAAAGGTTTGTGGAAGATAGATTAGGGTGCACCCAGAAGCAATGAGGCCCGATACGGTTGGAAACAAGGCTGTTTCCTTATGGGAGTTTGTGTAATTCAGTAGTCTGAGTCCTGTGTAGTGGGGGTGGCGGGGAGGATGGGTGCTCCATTCCAGGGTGAAGGAGGGCCAACTTGTAAGTAAAAAGGGAATGGGAAAACACGTGTGTAGGTGAAAGGGCATTGTCCAGGTTTGCTGTTTTGGGACAATAAAAGGGAAAATAATAAAATGGCTTGAGTCATGAAGCTGCAGTTTTTTCCTTACAAGTACAGTTTAAAAAAATCTCGATTTCCAGGGCCAGGGATTTAGCTCAGTGGTTCCAGTGCATGTCTTGCAAGCACAAGGACCCGGGTTCGATCCCCCATAACCATATACCATACTGGGTGTGGAGACTCACCCCAGCAGCAATCAGTACCACATACCACAGTGCAGGGCGTGGTGGCTCACACCTGTAATCCCAGCACTCGGGAGGCAGAGGCAGGAGGATTGCTGTGATGTGAGTTTGAGGCTGAGCTCAGCGCCAGCCTGAACTACAAAGCGAGATCCTGTCTCAAAAAAAAAAAAATCTCAACTTCCTTGTCTCTACCTAGTTTTACTTCTGTCCAACCTCAGCCTGTACATAAAATGGATCAGTGTCCTGGCAGGGGCATGGCAGGACCACCTTTTCTGGGGATTCCATGCCTCAAGTATAAATGATGAAAGGACCCCCCCACCACCACCCTGCCTTGTCCTGCACTCTATCTTCAAGTCTTGCAGTTCTTAATTTCTGCATAATAAACCCTACCCATGCCTCTTAGCAATGAATCCTCAAAATTATTTTCCTCTTCGGGAGCAAAGGAACCTGCATGCTTCTCTGTCCAGAGCCTTGGCTTCTGTGAGACCCAACTTGACACAACAACAGATTTTTTTTTTTTTGAGACAGGGTCTCACTTTTGTAGTTTAGGCTGGTCCTGAACTCAGCCTTGAACTCACAGCAATCCTCCTGCCTCTGCCTCCCAAGTGGTGGTTTTACAGGCGTGAGCCATCACACCCAGAACTGTGAAATGTGGTTCTGATCGCTGGTAGGCGTGAGTCTGCACGCCCGGCATTGCTTTATGTAGTTACCAGGGATCGAATCCGGGTCCTTGCACTTGCAAGGCAGGTGCTGGAACTACTGAGCTAAATCCCTGGCTCAAGAAAGATATTTTTGTTAGAAACTTCCACCTTGTGTCCTGTAAGCTCCCTGAGAACCCAGTACTTATCTCCATGGGAACTCTCCACCCACAGCCCATGGCATACAACCGCAAAATGTACCCATTTCAAAAGAATAGGAAATGTTTTTAACAAATGTGCTGACGGTTGCTTTGGTAGCATCTGTACCTTGTTTTCGCAAAACAAACTTCTGGTAAGAGGGTGGGGGGTTAATGGGTTTTGTCGGTAAATAGTGTACCTCCTTTCAGCCCAGCCCGATCTTCGTGGCCAGTTCCTGCCAGGTTAGATACTGGCAGGTTAATAAAGTTCTTGGATGGACTTTAAAATCATATCATGCTTCCAGTGATCGTTGCTCTGTCCTCATCTGGTCCTCTGTAACCTCCCAGCCCCTCGTAGGACACGGCAAGCCGCAGGTGCCAGGGGATGTGAGGGAGGAAGAGCGGGCTGTGAGCTGGAGACCACAGAGCTAGCCCAGGTGTCTCTGGGTAAATCGCTCAGAGCGTGGGCAGCAGATCCCGAGCTTGCGGTTCCGCCACTCGCTCAGAAGGGCGTATCCAGCCACCGTAGGTGCTTCTCAAGCACATCAAAAGACACAATTCGTAGGCCATTTGGGGGGCTGCGCGTGAGTTTGCCCGGCAAGCTGGGCTAAGCCAAGCTCGCACACGCCGGCCGACCGACTGCAGCGACCACTCCGGGGAGGGGGCGGGCGGCGGCAACCCTCCACCGCGACCCTCCAGACTGTTCGGTTCTTTCTCTGGCGTTTGGCACGCGAGACTCTTCAGAGGCTTCCTTGCTAACTTGCGCCGCGCCGACTGTTCCCGCACCTGGACCTCCCCTTCAAGAACCAACAGAACGCTGCGGTCAGGAGATTCCTAGTCTCAGAGCTGTCCCTCCCCTTTCTAGGCGCCGACTCGGGCACGCGTGGGCGGGGCCTTCATGCCGTCTATCAAGGGCTCCGGGGAGCCGCCCAATCAGACCTGGTTCCGGGGCGGAAAGGGCGGGCTTCCGCAGCCTCGCGGGCTTTTCGTCCTCTTCAGCACGGTCAGTGTGCCCAGGCTGCAGCTGGTGCTTCATCCTTTTGTCGTCTTCTCATAGGTGGGAACTGCACTTTCCTGTGGAAAGGCCAGGGCACCGCGGAAGCCGGAGATGGTGAGTGAGCGGGTCGGCGCTGGCTGTCCCACTCGGGAACTCTGGGGTCACCTTGTCGCCCCCGGCGAGGCCCAGCGCCAGGTCTCCTGGGTCTCCTTGCCTGTAGGTGGACTGGGCCACCTGCAGCTGGAGGCAGAGGGACTCAGCTGCAACTGAGTTTGGGACCAACTCCACTCTCACAGTTAAACTTTAGCCTTGGATTGGGACGTCCAGGACTGCAAGTGCCCCACTCCGGCAGCTGCTCAAATCCCCAGTCCTTTGGCGTCCTAGAGGTCACTGGGCCCGCCTCCCTTACTTGGTGCACTTCCCTCGCTCAAGCCAATGAGGGACCACGTGCCAGCAAAAAGTCCATTTTAGAAGCCAGAATTTATTGTCGAAGTAAGATACAGCTCATAGGCAAAGTGGGTCACCAAAAGAGTGTGAGTGACCCTGAGTTCCTTGGTCCTGATGTTACAGTAATTTTAGGTTTCAGGAGAGGCCAGAAACTGAAAGACATTCGAAGAGATGCAGAGTACTGAGTCTCTGATTGTCCTCTGGTTAGTTTCTCCTCTGCTTTATTAAGTCAGCTAGCCCAGAGGAGGTAAGCCCTCTGAATACTGAACACCCAGACATTTGGGGAAGGGAGGATTTTGTACTCCAGTTTAGGCTGGGATGGGCCAAGAGAAAGCTGAGGGAAATTTTACAGAAGCAGATGTTATTCCCTAAGGTTAGGGCGGTTTGGGTACAAAGTAAAAGTTAACTGTAACATTCTGTTGTTACATAGATTGTGGTTAGAAAAGCATAAAACGTTGCTAGGAGGAGTTATAGGGTCTGAAACTGAGGCAGGGCAGACAAAAATAGGGATCTAGGGCCTTAAGATTTAATTTTCTGTATTACTAGTTCCTTTTATTGTTCTCTAACTTCCTTCTCAGGATGATAAGTCCTTGGCACAGTCATTAAGCACCTGGGTTGGCTTTCAGTTTAGGATTGCCTATGTGCCTTTCTCTCATGTGTCAGTTCTTAGTTAGACTGGTCAACCTCAGTGCTTAGGTATGACATGCTAATGATTGTATTTAGGCCACCAGATCAGAACTATTGTGCATGCATCCAGAGTGGGCTGGAAATCTGTAATTGTCCTCTGGTTGGTTTGTACTCTGCTATAAGTCCCTTTCCAATTGGTTTGTAGTCTGTGTCCCAACACAGGATAGGTTGTGTTGTACCAAGTCCCATTGAGCAACAATCTCTCGGGACACAACATGATCTTAAAGTCCAACCAAGAGCTTTACTAACCAAATGGGGCCCTTCCATGCAGAAGAAGGCACAGAGGTAAACTGGGGCACAGTATTTAAGGGCAAAATTTGGGCCGGGGATTTAGCGCAGTAGTTCCGGCGCCTGTCTTGCAAGCGCAAGGACGTGGATTCGATCCCCAGTTAACCATATACAATACTGGGTGTAGAGACTCACACCCAGTAGCAATCAGTACCACATACCACAGTGCTGGATGTGGTGGCTCACGCCTGTAATCGCAGCACTCGGGAGGCAGAGGCAGGAGGATTGCTGTGATGTGAATTTGAGGCTGAGCTCAGGGCCAGCCTGAACTACAAAGTGAGAGACCCTGTCTCAAAAAAAAAAAAAAAAAAAAGAAAAAAGGCAAAATTCACTACCTCCCCCACCTGTTACCAGGTGGTTTCTATGCAGGAGTGATTAGATCATTCTTTTGTTAAAGTGCAGGAGCAAGTTGTTACAGAAGCCAATAGCAAGGATTAGATCGCTAGTTACTATAGAATAGTACCTTCTAAAAACATAATTTGCAGCTGTGCAAGCATTGGTTGGCTGAACATTTCCCAAGGAGACAAGTACTGGGTTCACAAGGAGGTCCCAGGACACAGAGTGGAGGTTTTTTAACAAAATGGCTGTTTTTATGTCAAATTGGGTCTTACATTCCTCACTGGTTCTTGTAAATTTAATCAAAATTTTTATTCATTTTGGTTTTTTCTTACCGAAAGATTATATCTTTTCCTTACCATCATTAATTATATGGAGTTTACTCTTTCTGATGTATGTGGTCAAAGAGTTTAAAATGCAAAGCCTGATCATAAGCAATAAAAAGAGGATACATATTAGCCCTGTCAGAGACTATATTAGGGTAGTTGCCTAAGGTAAGGTGACCAGTTGAATGTAGATTGGTACCATCCATGACTCTTTATTTCAGTATTTGTCTTGTAAATTTTTTTTTTACCATGGTTAAAGGTAGCTCAAATTATTCCAGACTGATTTGCATAAAAACAACAGGTTTCTCCTAGTGCCACACACAACTCTCCTTCTTTCATAAACAGTAATTCTGGTCCTCTTCAGTTCTATGACATAAATATGGCCATTGAGTCCACATGCTTTTCTAGCCTACATACTGACTCTCTTAAGTATCTTAAGTCTCATGCCACGTGGTGGCTCAGAGCTTTTTTTTTTTTTTTGAGACAGGGTCTTGCTTTGTAGTTTAGGCTGGCCTTGAGCTCAGCCTCAAACTCACATCACAGCAATCCTCCTGCCTCTGCCTCCCAAGAGTGCTGGGATTACAGGCGTGAGCTACCGCGCCCGGCACTGTGGTATGTGGTATGTGGTACTGATTGCTGCTGGTTGAGTCTCCACTCCCAGTATTGTTATGTGGTTACCGGGGATCAAACCCGGGCCCTGCGCTTGCAAGACAGGTGCCGGAACCACTGAGCTATATCCCTGGCCCCGGCAGAGCTTTGAAATTTTGGTCCTCCATAATTAAAGAAGTTGTCCCTATGGCTGCAGATCTGGCTATTTTCAGTCCTATTAGTATAGGAACCAAAAGAGGGGCTGCCCTCTGTACTTGGTGAAGCTTGTGGAGGCTAGTCAGTGGCTCTAAATATTTTCATTTCCTTGTCCATTGTAATATTAGACCTGAGGGAGCACATATATTATCACACATAGAGTTAGCCACCCTTGGTTCTATATTTGTGGCTACTTTTATATAATAGGGAGGCCTGGGGTGATGTTTAGGAAAACATCAACTTTAACTTTCTAAGAAGCTATTATATTGAGACCTGCCCAGCTTATAAAATCTAAGCCCTTCTAGTTTCATGGTCCCCAAGCCTCTGAGAACAGTTGACATAAGAAGCAAGACTAAGTGCCATCACTAAAGTACTTTATAATCACAGCCAAAACATATTTATAAGTGGCAGGTGTGTTGATGATTGGCTGGAATGAACCTTAATAATCAACTCTCAATTTTTAAATCTCTTTTATGGCATAATCCCCAAGTACCCTGACTAGCGAAGGAGAACAGTAGTTTAGGGAACCACCAAAACATAGAAATATTTTACTCACCCTTGAGCCAAATAATGACCATAGTAGTGTCATATCCTACTATCTCATTGTGACCTTTTACAAAAGTTAACACACTTTTTTTTTTTTAACTGTGTTTTGCTGGTGTCACCTGTTAACTGTTACACATAAAAATGCCCTAGTTTCTGTCTGTGGGGAATAAGGGCTAGCAGCATCCCCTTTATATGGTCCCGTATGTCCCTCCTAGTACCATCAAGATTATTACAGCCTCACCTCTTGGCCAGTCTTATCTTTAGATCACCTAATTGGCTGAGAGCCTCTCATCTTTCTTGAGTGGCATCTTCAGAGGTGCTGGCGTGGCATGACAGTGGTGGATCCAGGCCATGGCTCCAGCCACTTTGAGCACCAAGGAAGTTGTCAATACCACAGGATAAAATCCTTTATAGCAAGGCTCTAGCGTTTTGGATGGGTATCTGTTTATAAGGACAAGGTCTTGTAGCCCTGGTACAAACACTGTTGTGGATCTCAAGCTGGATGTCCTGTAGGGTGGCAGGGATTGGACCAAATTACTTTAGGGAGAAGTGGTGATGGTCTCCTGTATATAACTTTAAGGTGGTATACTTGATTTGTAACAAGGCAAGAGAATAAATTAAGCTACTTACGCCAGTTTTTAAATCAAGTTTTCTTTTTTTTTTAAGGTTTTTTGAGACAGGGTCTCGCTTTGTGGTTCAGGCTGGCCCTGAGCTCAGCCTCAAACTCACATCACAGCAATCCTCCTGCCTCTGCCTCCTGAGTGCTGGGATTACAGGCGTGAGACACCATGCCCGGCACTGTGGTATGTGGTACTGGTTGCTACTGGGGTGAGTCTCCATGCCCAATATTGTTATGTGGTTACCGGGGATCGAACCGAGGTCCTTGCGCTTGCAAGACAGGTGCCTGAACCATTGAGCTATATCCCCGGCCCCATAAATCAAGTTTTCTTTTAAGGTTTTATTTGTTCTCTTTATTTGCTCTGCTCTGTGGGTGATAGGCACAGTGTAATTTTTATTTAATGTTGAATGCATTCACCAACAATTTGGGTATTTGAGCCAAGAAGGCTGGGCTATTGTCAGACACCAGGAGTATCTAGGGGTAAGCTCTTGGAGCAACACTTAGAGTAGCAGTCTTTGGTCCAGTAGAGTCAGCTTTTACTCATCTTGAAAAAGTATCCACAGAAAGAAGCAAATACTTACACTGCTTTTTACTTCATTTTACCTCATTGAATACAGTGGGAGAAAGTAATTAGGCCCAAGGATCCTTGCCAGCCCAGCCCTAATGACCATGTCATTGGCTATGCAGGAGTGACTCCTGCCTCTGCTGGGTTTTGGAATCCTTGATTTCTTCAGTGCCATCAAAGGTCAAAAGCTCCCCACTGGATGAGGGGACTTTGGAAGCTGCTCTTTGGCAAAGGTCAAACCTCTGTCCCACCCCAAACCTAATGCTTAGAACCTGCAACACCAAGCCATGCAATGAACTCTTCTCATGGCCCACTCCCACCCTGTGGAGTGTACTTCTATTTCTTTCTTTTTTTTAAATCTTTGATCTTGCTACTCCTCTTGGGTTCCTACTCACTTCTTTGTTTAAGACGTTAAGAATCTGGGTAGAAGCTCTGTCTATAATAGCAGGTCTCCAGTGATTTATCAGGTCCTGGGGGTGACTGAGCCCTCTGTGAGGAGCTGTGTGCATCCCCCAGAGTGTGCTCTGAAGGCAAGAAATTGATTAAGGAGTCTGAGTTATGAAGTTCATGTGCAGAGGAGTGGTGGTCCTTATGGTCCTTCTCTCCTCTCCTTGGCTTCACTATTTTCCTTGAGTCTTCCAAATGTAAGGCGGAGTGGAGGACCTCAAGCCTAGTTCCATCTGGGGATGGAGGTAAATCTAAAGTTTTACTTCTGTTTTGCATTCTAAAATTCCAACTACCCCCCTGTGTTAGAACTTTAGTAGCTGTGAACAGAAAATACTTTACTTCAACCCAGATATGTATGAGCATGACCTGGGAACCTGGATTCAAGTTGTCCAGAGTGATGCATTCTGCAGTGGGAGAGACTGCATGAGTTTTTCTACTTAGAGAACAAAAGAAAGTCATTATGTAGGCAGGCTTTACAAAAGTAAGGAAATCTGTTGTATATCTCAGGCATTTTACAAGATGAAATCAAACCCAGGAACATACTACCACAAACTGCATCCCGTCCTTTTTGACATTTATTTTGGTAAGTTGTCGTTTGGGCTCAAAATTTTCAGTCCTTGTAGCTTAGCCTTCTTTGGAGCTAGGATTCCTGTTATTTGTCACCATTCCCAACCTGTGATGTTAAAACATTCTTAGCCTAGGATTGGTTGAAGCTTCAGGTAGGCTAAGCTTGATTTGTTTCAGTAAGTCTATTAGTTATGAGAATGGTCATATACAAAAGTTAATTGATTATTACAGGACCTAACATAGCTCAATATCATTTTATGGATGTCAGCTTGGAAAAATTCCTTTTTCACAATGAATGGTGGTATAGTTAGCCAAGGCCACACAGTCTGCAAGGTCTTTAACATAGATACCTCTTTTCAGACAACTTCAGTTCATCTGTAAACAATCTTTGTGGCTCTCTTCCTTTTATTTCCTTAGATGCAGATACTTTACCACATGTCTTTGGGTTGAAGTACCCTTTTGGAAACTTGCAGGGTGATGTGTCCTCAGCCATTGTCTTATCTTTTTCAGGTCCTGGGTTTGAGAACTGTCTGGGACTGGCACAGGGTATTCACAGCTTCCACATGTCCTAGAGTATAATGATTTTCAGGCCCAGAGTCGACTAGAGGACAGTGTGAGTTAAGAGGTAGAACCTTTTTCAAGGAACCAGCTGAAGGCCCAGGACTG
>PVIR01022996.1:0-27581 GCA_004026965.1 Petromus typicus | reverse complement strand
TAAAACGTCTGAGATAGCTTTTGGGGGCTTGAGGTTAAAACTAATTTGATGTTCAAAAAGTGCCATAATCTACTCCATGAAAGTAAAAAAAGGGAAGCAATCTGAAGGAATGAATGAAATTTGGGTATAATTCCTAGGATATAAAATTAAAAGGCCATCTGCCTTTGAGATGTAGCAGATGTGTAATTGATATTCGCTACTCATTTGCCACTTGAATTCTGCAGACATTTAACACTGTAATTGTTTATACAGTAAGATACTAAGTGCCCTTTGGAGAATAGCTTACCTTTCTTACAATTCTTATATTCCCTCCATAGATGACACCCTCTTACTTAACTAGTGCTTCAAAAGTAGAATTAAACAATGTCAAATTGGCATGGTGCCTTTTTGGATTTGTAATTAATAACTGTAAAAATGTAAGATGAAATCCTCCTTGACCCAGCACTCTCCACTGGGACTCTGTTCACAGAACACTCCAGCATAAGATATACACACACACAAGCTCTCGGCAGGAGAGTCTGTAATTGCAAAATATTAAAACAGCCTAAATGTCTATCAGTAAAGAACTGATTACAAACATTATGAGTCATATGAACAATATAACTCTGTACTTCTTTGGGAAGGAGACAGTGCTGTCAGAATCAACCGAAAAAGATGTTGCACATGTATGGAGAATGTCTAGAAGAACACACACAAAAGAAACCTAAAACTCAAGATGGGAGGCAGACCTATTTTCATTATGTGTTCCTTTGTACACAGAATATCTTAACTATAAAAGTATCTTTATTTTATTTTTTAAAATTCAAATCTTTATTGGTGCATTAGAATACACATCATCATCACATTCAATATTGAGAGTTTGTACCAGAACATGAAATGACTTGATTCTCATTTTTTCCCCTTTCTACTTGCCCTATAACTCCCCACCCCCTATATACATAATCTTTGTTTCTTTTTTTCTTTATAAAAGTATCTTTATTTTTTTAAAAGTAACTGGAATTAAGCTTTTAGAAAATAGTATCATAAATGAAAGGATTTAGATACAAGATTGAAATAGCTGTATATCCAGCAAGAGTTTCAAAACAGCTTTGCCATATTCTCTGTCTCTGCATAATCCAAATTGGAATAGAATGCTTATAAGAAGCTGATTTTCCCCTGCTGTGGGGTCCCAAGGATTCTGTGCCTATCATCTCTTGGAGCTCGATGAGTGGTATGACTTCTATCTGGAGGAGGTGTCAGAGACAACATCAAGATGGAATCAACTCACATCCTGCAGACTACTTCGCAGAACAGTGGTTGAATATGTTTGATATTTTTTCAGGTCCCCTAAAAAGACGCATACAATGGTGCACTCATCTAGCTGTTCTACTTACAGCCCTGCCTTTGTTCACAGTGACCTGTAGAAAAGCCTACAGTGCCTTCTAGGCCACTTACATAGCAGTCAAGTATCTCCCCATCCTCCCTTACTAGAAGAGCAAAACTGCAGGCTGCTCTCTGGCTTCCAACACAGTTGTGGAGCCCTATGTACTGTTCAGAGTTCTGGTGGCAGAAAACCACATCCATCTAATTAGCTTAAGTAGAAACAGATTTATTACCGGGTACTGGAAAGTTTGGGAACATGTAAAAAGCTAGATAACCAAGATAAATGCCTGAGCTTGCCCCAGGATTATCACTGCACCGACTGGCACCTCTCACACTGGAGCCTAGACATTGGCCCTGCCACACGAGCCAGTCCAAAAGTCCACACGTTTTTCATTTTGCTTCAAGAAAACCCAATCTACAGCTTCTGCTCTAAGTCATCCACCAAGTCTGGCACTGGTGAGCTTGCAGGAAGGAAGTCAGATTACATAGAGAACCCCAGCTTCAAGAGACCCCCCAGTCTGTGTACCTTGGAAAGGAAGGGGTGGTTAGCGCTTGCCAAGTGCCACATCGATGGCCTCGATCTAGCTGATGAAACAAGAGGAAAATGGTTTGGGAGCCTATAGGGCAGATCTTCCTCTTTGATAAAAAGGGGCAGGGAGAGTTCTCCTTACTGTCTCTCTTCTTTCTGCTTTGGACACAGTTGAAGGTAGCATGATGCTTGGAGCCGCCACAGCCAGCTCAGAACCCAAGGGGATGTGTCACCAGCAGTCTCCCATTCCTCCCTTTGGTCTTTTGCCTTCTCTGAGCCTTGTGCCTGAGTCTCTATTAATGCTCACTATTTCTCCACCCCTAAAATTCCTCCACGGTTTCTTCCTACTGCTCAGGCTATCCTGTTGCCTTCTAGATCTCCCCTTCCTGTGGTTCCCTTCTAGATCTTCGCTTCCCTTCCACTCACCTTCTCCTCCTGTTCTCAGTTGCATGCTGGGTCTCAAGTTGATCATACCCATGGAGCATCTCACCACAAGGACATCACTGCCATCCTTTTGCAAAGCCAGTATGTTTTGGTTTCTAATTACTTTAATCTCACCACTGCATTTAAGTCTCGGTAAGTCTATCTTTGTTTTTCTTGAGGATCTAAACTGTCTTTTCATCCAAGGCAGGACACCCTTCTGGATCTCCTTCTACCTCCTCTTTTTTCCCACTTTACTTTTTGCCCCTTCCTTCCCATTCCACCTGTTCAGCACCTCGCGCCCAGCCCTGGCTCCTCCCAGTACACTGTCCAGTTAGCCCTCATCCTACTTCCTCGTGTTTCCAAACACCAACTCATGAACGCCCAGCCCAGAGACCTGCTGCACATAGCCGTCTTATCTCAGCTGACCACCTCACCAGCCTCAAAATGATCATGTGCATTACTCCTCTGAAATCCGCTCTGCCCACAATCTCTGCCCATCCCCTCCCAACACACTGCCAGCCTTCCTCTCTGCCTCTTCCCTCTGCCTCACATGTAAAACCAAAGCAGAACCAATTGCTGTCTTCACCTGGCAACTTCCTGCCTGTGATCCTTAAGCATTTTCCTACACATCATCAGCAGAGTGGCCAGGACAACACGCAACATCATTATTTCATTGTCTGGCCCAAAATGTTCTACATGTTACCTTCAGAGAGGGTGACCATTCTTGCCTCTCCCTGCCAGCAGCCTTTGCTCCAGCAAGCCTAAACGGCTTGACTTTTCTGAAATGCATATTGAAGCCCCAGGATGCCTCACTCTTGCTAACACTTACCCATGGGAAATGCTTCCTCTGCCTTGTTGATTGGTCTATACCATCAAGCTCAGACATTGTCTCTTCCTCCATGCCTTTAGTAAGTGCCAGGCCCTGAGCTAAGGGCTAAGAATCAGCAGTGAAGGAGGCAGAGCCCCTGCTCTGATGGAACTTATAATCCACACTGGAGTCTTCCCGCACTACTGGGCAGGCTGAGCAAATTTCTAGGAGCCTATCTGCAGACACTGCTGGTCACCTATGCAGCAACTTCATGACCTCCTTCCTTCCCTTTAAAGCAAGACAGTGGGTACTGAGCCCATTCCAGCTGCAGCACAGATACCACTTCTGAGAAGCCAAGCACAGTGATTTTAACCCTGTGCCTAGTAAGACCCCAAGACCCCAGATGCTTGGTCTGAATGTCTGTCTCCTGCCAACGTCATGCTGGACTCTAACTGCTATTGTACCTCAGTGAGGAGTAGGACATTTCAACGGCGATTAACTCACGAGGGCTCCATTGCATGTTGGGATTGATGTGGTTACAGAAGGGTGAGTTCAGCCCTCTTGCTTTGGACTTTCTGCAGCCCATCATGGGTTACCCAGCGAGACACCTTTGCCAGATTCAGCACCTTTATGTTAGAGTTCACAGCCTTAAGTGGTGAGAAAAGAACATGTTTAGGGGGCTATTTCTCCTTGGCTCTGGGCTTGCACAGAAAAGCCTACTGAGCAGTTGCTGGTGAACTCTCTCGTGAGAGAGGTGGAAAGGCAGCCCAGGGACAGAGCTCAGGTAAGACACTAGAGCTGAACAGGCAACAAGGCTCACATCCCGCACCTGGAAACAGGCCTATCTCAGCAGCAATACTTGAACCGAAGGGTCTCCTGTCATACAGCCAGTGGAGCAGGTATTTGTTTAACTTCTTAGTGGAAGTCAATAGAAGCCACCTCCACCTGTCTTCCACCATGTCCCCTGCTCTCTCTCTCTTCCAGGTGCCCTGGCCTAGCATTGGTCAAAGCCCACTACAATGCTCGTTTTCAAGACTCCAGTATCTTACTAAGCTTTGCTCCCATTGGATCCTCTGTTTCTCTCCATCCATTTGCCATGTGATCTCCAGGGCGACTTTCCTAGAACTCAGTCCTCATCACATCGTCCCTGCATGAAATCACTAATGACTACTCACGGAACTTAAGATAAAGTTCACTCATCATTCCATGTGTACAAAAGGTATTTTATGTCATCCCTGGCCAGGATTTTGGCTTTCTCTCCTGCATCCCTTTTGCCATCCCTATATAAAAATGTCACATAGTTACTAAACCATGTGATTTCTTCATTTGCATTTTAATGTGCTGTTCCCTCTGCATGGAGTCCCCACAACTCACTTCCTCACCTTCACACCCACCATACTCCTTCGGAACACCAGAAGCCCTAGCATAGTGTCAGAAACCTGCGTTGTGCCCCTCCAGTGTGTTCTACAGCACACTCTGCCATAACATTCCTTTCACTATATTGGAATTGTTTATTGGCCTTTCCAACTCATTTGAAACTTCTGGAGAACAGGGTGGTATTCACACATACACCTTCGCATCCTAGATACTGACCACAATACCTCTGCCTTAGTGACTTCCTTGTTGCTGAGACAAAATACCCAACACTCACAAGTAGGAGGAGAAAAGGTTTACTTTAGCTCACAGCTTACAGAGGTTCAGATCACAGTCAGTTGGTTCTAAGACAGGGTAGCATGGTGGAGAGGCATCACAGAGGAGAAACAGTCCATAGCAGAGCAAGCAGGAAGCGGCAGAGCAGGCTTTACCCTCCCTTTTATCCCATCCAGGTTACAAGCCTATTGTTTGGTGCCACCCACCTGCAGGGTGGGTCGTCCACACCCAAAAGTATGCTAAACCAATCAGTGTACTACTTATCACACGCCATCATTCCATATTTAAACACCCTAGATCCAGCCATCTCTGAAAAGCTCACCTATGAGCACATGAGGCTTTAGGGGAATATTCCGATACAGGCCATAACAGCCACTGATTGGGATTTTCTATAAATGGCTTTAAAGGGGAGGAAAGGCAGAAGAGAAGATGGGAATAGGAGGAGTTAAGAAAGACAAGAGGTAGAAATAGAAAGGGAAGAAACCAAGAGAAAAAGAATATTGTCCAACAAATCCACAGAATAATCATAGACTTTACTACCAAAAGCCCAGATTACTGATTACCCTGTTCATATGAGTCTGAATTTTAAAGTACTCCTTGCCAGAAAAGAAAAAAGTCTAGAGGAAAATATGTATTTCATAGGCCCCAGGTTTCAGTTTCTCCTATTCTTGGAGCTTCATGCATATGGGTAAGTATGAAGAAGGCTACCTCCTCCTTCCTCCCTCCATTATCATGGCAAATGGAGGGAAAACAGTTGTGGCTACAGGTGATATTAGTGTTTCCAATCGCAGCAGCATATGGTGCTGGCTGTAATGGCCCGGCATAAAGCATTCTGGACGATATTAATGACCAGCAGGTTAATGACCTAAGACTCAGCCTCAGGCCATGCACACATTCTGCTTGCTGTTCATTAATCCCTGGGAAAGGACCTCAGCCACGTTCATTATTGCTCAATTATACTGACACTTCTTACAAGGAACAAAAACATTTTAAAGCCCATACCAAGCAATGTCCCTTCTTTTACCTTGACACGTGGGCAATAAAGACATAAAGCAAGTTATTAGTCCAAATACCAGGAATGTAAAGGTAGCAATACCGCTGCTTTAATCAGCTTCATCCATCAAGAAGAACTAAGAACTTCAAGGTCCCGGAGTGGGCAAAACAGGTCTCTCCTCAGTACTGATACATATGTACTCGGGGTGTCCTGGAAGGCACCAAAGAGCTAAACACAGGTGTCTCCAGGCGCGTGGCCTTTGAATGAAAGTCTAAAAACTCAAATGTCAAACCCCCCAAAAATGGCTTCTTCAGATATCAGCCTATCATTCAATCAATCAAGCAGTCAGTATGCATGGAACCTCCTTGTGGGGAGATTTTCCCAGAAAGGTCGTGAGAAATCCGAACAGCACAGGACCCTGAAGGAACACCGTCTAAATGCATGCTGGGGTGATTTTAAACTTGTCTTGAGCACTGTTGATGTCTTTTCATCTCACAGTGAAAAGTGTCCCCTTCTCTTATCCCACACACCCTTAGTGACTTGTCTGTAGACTGAGATTCATGCAGCTCTGTCTTTTGAGCTTGGACACTTGGTTCTGGACCCTGGACACTGTGTACAGCCAATCACCTGGAGCAGCCAGAAGGACATCCAGGCCACATGGAGATGACCTCACGAGTGCTGTGGACCACAGAACCAGCTATGGGCAGCTGACAACAGCACCCAAGACCAGACATCACTTGAAGGTGCCTCCTACACTCTCCAGTGCCTCCAGAAAGAAGCAATTAAATCACCCCACCCTTGGTACTCCACAGCATCTTTGGTGTGGGCCAGAGACCAACTGCTCCCTGGACCCCAACAGGGCTCCTGCCTATGGCCCAACGAGCCTAGCAAGAAGGTAGTGGGGGTTTCCATGGGTGCACATGTTCTGTGATTCAGCACCAGAAGCTGGTACCTGTGTGCACACTTTCTGTATCACATGCCCAGGAGCACCACACAGCTGATCGGTTAAACTGAGTTCTCACCTGGGTCTTCCTAGCTAGGCTGCAACAGTTCTAACAGAACTGCACTTAACCTGTATCTGGCTAAAAAATGGAAGGAAGGAAGGGCTTTCTGTCTGCTTCTGGAAGGCCATATGGTGCATCCAGCATGAGGAGAATGAATGAATCCCCATGTCAGGGTCAGATCCATCTGTGTAGGTGCTGCCTTCACCATTCAGTGGTGGGAGCTGCTCGGACCACGGCCATCAGAGACCTCTAGGGCAGCCTCTGTGCTCTCCTCTAGTCTGGGTGTCACTCCCAGCCTGTCTGGGTTGAGCCTGAGTCTAGTCACTGTCGCACCAGCCCACGTGCCCTTCAGCTGCACCTCCAGCCTAGCCAAGGTGCTGAGTGAACTGCGTCCCTTCTTCCAGCTGTATCTGCCACTCCATTGCTGTTGAGTCTGCCATGCTTCCTGTAGCCTGAGTGCCAGTGCTCTGCAGTCCTGACTGGCTCCTCCTTCAGTGGGGACCCTGGCCCCTTCTACCATGCGTCTCAAGGATTTTCTCTTCACAGTGTTCCTTACATGCATGCCCTCCTACCACCTCAGTCTCGCCTCTTCACCGCTCAGCCAGGCTCATGCAGTTGCCTCCTCCCTGGCTTTCCCTCCAGTCTCCCAGGCTCACCCCTCATTTCACATTCCCAAGTCCCGTGTCCGTTATACATTTGTTTCCGAGAAGACCTGCCATGTTCCAGTCTGGTTCTCCAAAGCATGGACCATGTCCTCTCACTGACCCACAGGGCTCACCCACAGGGCAGACTCACCTTCATTCAGCTAGCACCTTCTGCCAACCCTCCCTCACACCCACTCGGCCCGGTCCCAGCCCCGCTGTGGTCTTTGCTTGAAGGCTAGACTGTGCCTTCCCTTCCCAGGCACTTTTCAAAATGGCGTGAGGTCCTTTCTGAACCTTTTTTTTTTTTTTAAATTAGTATATGTTTGTGATACATAATGATTCCAGATTCATCTTGGGGAATTAGTGCATACACTGATAACACCTTAATCATTTTCTCTCCCCTTCCTCACTCACTGTCCTCCTTTCCTTCTTATCTCCACAGAGTGTAATCTAACTTCTACCATCTCTTTCATTTTGCTCTTTAAATTATGAAAAGTTTGGGTTTCTCTTTTTAGAGCAATCATCTAATATTTAACCTCCTGTGTCTGGTTTATTTCATTTAGCATTGTGGTCTCAAGGTGCATCCATTTTCCTTCCAATGACTGAAATGTACCTTGCTTTATGGTAAACAGTGTCCCCCACACACATACATACTCAGTGCTGATGAATTTGGGCACTCACTCCCCTAGGTGTCTTTCTATACACTTCAGCACCACACCCTCTAGTATGGGCCGCTTCCTGAGGTATGATGTTGCCTAGATGTTTTCTGTAATTCTTACTTCCCTGATATGATATGAGCTCAAAGACCATACTTTATACTTGCTTGAATTTCCCCCCAAAGTCAGGTCTAATGCTAAACTTCCAATAAGTGAGCAATTAATTTACCAAATAAATACTCCTTCTTGCCCCAGGGTTTTTGCCATGGTTGGAAACCTCACTCATTCTGGCCTTTGGCTTCTGCTTCCTGTTTGAACTTCAATTTGAATTCATCTTCCCAAAGAAGACTTCTATCATCACCCATTCCAATGCTGTTCAGGGGCATCCTCGGAGTCACAGGGTTTAACTCACTAGAGGGCACTGATCATCCACCCCGTGACTATGTTCCCATCTTCCCCAAAGTCAACATAAAGCTGACTACAATAAGAACCCTCCCTCCCCTGTTCATGTTAGAACAGCATCCGGAAGATCTCAGCACTTGAGAAATGCACTGAATTAATGGAAAGGAGTACTCTATATGCACGGGAAACTCGAGATCTATTCAGAGCAATAGACGCCCAAAGCAGGTATCACACAATAGGAAATGAAACAAAAGAAAATTACTAGTACGGGAAGGACAAAGTGAGGAGGAGAAATCCAGAGAGTAGAGAGAATCCATTGCAAAGTGTACAGACTTGATCCAGTGAGTGACTGATGGGAATAGACAGACATAGCTTATGCGCTGTACGATGTGCATTTCCACACTGCAGAAGTGCTGGGGTCCCGTAAGACTGTACCAAGTGAAATACCCCATGGCCCAGGAGTGTTGGAGTGGCTCTAATGCAGAGGTGCCACACTCTACACACGTGCTGTGGTCAAGCAGGGTAAACAACTCCACTATAATGCCAGTCATGTGTACTTTTTAACCTTTGTTTAGAATAAGTATACTTATAATTTTGAAATTACTGTACAACATGATCTGTTTCACAGCAACTGACATATTTCATGTTGATAGCACTTCCTGTTTGCTTCACAGGACCACGTGAAGCCTGGGGATGGAGCTCGGGAGCACAGTGCTTCCTAAGCAAGTCCTAGGTTCCATCCTTAGGACTGAGTAGAAAAGGCTGCACTAAGTAATTGACTTACACTGTGCAAGTCCCTTCTGTGACATTTGCACAATGACAAAAGTCCAGCAGCACCTTTCTTAGCCAGCGCCCTCAGCACTGCAAGCCACCTGACTGCAACCCAAAACTTCTAGAGTGAGAATTCTGAGGGGTGGAAGACTAGCGGGCCAGAGCCTGGCTCAGCAGGCAGAGGTCAGACCTTAATGGATAACGTGGAATGTGAAGATCGGGAACCTTCTCCGTGTATAATCAGGTGTCACTGGAGGGTTTCAGGTAGAAAACACAGACCTTCATTTTATAAATATCCTCCTGGAAAACGTGCTGTGGACAGATAATAGTGGAAAGACAAGCAAGAAAATGAGGAGAGGCTGTGCAGGTGGCCAAGGAGGGAGAAACTGAGCCTTGAACTAAGAGGGAAAGAGAAGAGGATGGGAGGGGCCAGATTTGGAACTGAGAATACCAGGACACTAGCAAGGGAATAAAGAGGAGCCCCACGTGACAGACAAAAACTGATTGACACCAATCAATCATGCCAAGGCTCAGGGACCGGGGCGAAAATGACAGCCCTTCACTGGGACAGGTGCCCCTGATGCACCTGTGGGGTGAGCAAGAGGATAAATCTGGCAACCATTTGGATTGGTAGTCATCAGGAAAGACCTGAGCCAAAGGTCTGATTTGGAAGTCATTACCATGCAGGTGAGTTGAAATCATAGTTGTATATGATGCTGTGTGAGTTGCTGACTTGGATTATCATACAGGAAATTTTTTCTGAAAGATTAAGGTTCCATTATCCAAGGTTGTAAAGAGCATTTACAGTGCAAGCTGAGTTAAAGCCAAAATTACCTTGACATTGGAATTCATTCTCCTCACTTGATAGGGACCACATGGTCTAGTCAATCACACTTCCAAGACCTTTGATTACAACCGGGCTAGATACCATATGTTCCATTATATTTCATATTCTGGCACAGGATTTGATGAGAAACTGCTACCTGCAGCCACAACTGTGCTCCCCAAACCACTATTAAGTGCCATAAAACAGCCACATAATTTGTTTTTAGCAGAGATACACATATACTCGCCCCATCATGTGTAGCATGCCTAAAAGGCATGCATTTTACATTTGCCAGAAAGAACATATTGCTGCCCATATTTTAGGCATCTCCCCTTGCAGGGTACAAAAATTCTGTTATTTAAGATAAGAATGTAAATGTACATTTGTGCATGACTGGAATGGTTTGCATGACCCCGGGAACATCTGTTTTTTAAGAATCATTGGCTGATTGTCCAGTGATGGTCACTCACTGCCCAGATACTGGGGTGCCCAAAGAGAGAGTTGGGTGACTTCTTTTGTGTTGCACACTGAATCTGGTTCATGTAGAGTGAAGTGGAATGAGTTCCAGTAGAGGGAGAATTCTCATCATTTTTAGGTGAAGGAGCAACTACTAGTACCTATCATGTATTTGCTTCAGGCCAAGTGCTAAAATCTTTCCTTGCATAGCTTACTGAATTACCCCAAATCCTGTGTGGTAGCTATTACTGTCTCATCTTACAGATGGTGAGAATCGTTCATCCTAGCATAAAATATTCAGACAATTGGGCTTCTCCAACTATATTTATTTTTAGAGATGCTGAACACATGATTCAGGACTCAGGACTCACTCATTTTTTTATCTCCCTAATAAGCTCTGTAGGAGCTCAATAATGGTATATAAGATGCAAAGACCACTGAATGGACATCTCGGTCTTTGCCTTGCTAGCTTCCCCTTTTCTTTTTGAAAAAATAGCTCCAGCTCCACGTGATTCAAGTGGAGTTGCCAACCTACTGACGTACTTCCTTCCTCCTCACATGTCTAGACACAGAAGCCAACCTACTCTGGAGAAAGCCCTATCTTGGACCCAAGAAATCACCCAGAACAAGCATATCATTTAAGATGGCCAGAGTAATAAGCCAAGGCTTCATTTATCTGCATTCACAAATTCTAAGGACAAGAGACACCACAGCTACTTCTAGAAGACTCATGTACCAAATCACATGCTATACTACCAGCATTGCTCACTCTAAATTTTCTAAAGGTTGTCAATATCACTTTTGCAAATGTATGCCTTAACCAGGGCAGTATCTGGGTTTAATCGTGAATTCTTTGAGGTATTAAGGAAGCCATTTAACCCCTCTGGAACCCAGCTTCATCATTAACAGGTGATGTAGTACTTGACTTGCAAGATTGCAGACAACATCCATGAGACAAGAGAATCAAAACCACTTTGAAAAATATATTAAAACATATCATAAAAACAACTCAACTGTATTGTCTTTTTGTCATTTGAGATTAGAAAAAGAAATCCACTTTTAAATCTGAATGGAAACCTACTACAAGTCAAATGTGAAGGAAAATGAGTTGTCACAGTAGAGGTAGGACCTTGGTCACATCCTCATCAGTCTTTCTAATCTTGTTTCATCTACTGGAAAACAGTAGATGAAAAACAGATGCAAACAGTAGATGGAAAACAGTCATCATATCTGTGCAAATCTGGCCACTCTCCATTCTTGCAAACACAATCAAGATGAAAGTCAGCCATTCCTTGCACATCAAATCTGTTTTCTTGATGCACCCGTTAGCAACTGAGGTCAAGACCAAGGTCCAGTTCCCCAGGGCCTCCTAATCCAGAGACCCTAGGGATAGGTGGATATGCCCATTATGGGTTGTCCGTGAGTCTCCAGAGCCATTGTCTCTTGTGGAGGGGCTGCATTATGGCTCCCATGCTCCTGCACTCTGCTTGCCCAGCTATGTTGTGAATCGGCTGAAGCCAGATGGGCTCATGTACCTCTTGTAAGGAAGAAATACTCAGCCAGTACTGTTGGTTAGTTAAAAAAAGAAAACATCCAAAAGAAGAAAACAGCTGACAAACAAACAATTCATAATAAAAGAAATGAAGGAGATAAAGTTATATGATAGCAGCTTATCAACTGGAATCTAGTCAAACAGACAAGGGAGCTCATCTATTCAAAAGAAGCCCATAAGTCTAAAACCAAAATTTTTGATGCAAAGAACCTAAAAGATTATTTAATATACATCCTTAATTATGCATCATTGCCCACTAATTTCTCTGACTTATGAATTTGAACTTTTATGTATTAAATTGACCTATTATAAAACATGGCTCTTGGTCACTTCCTAGATAAACAGTCCAAGAAAATGGAACCTTGAAAACATGGCACACCTTTATGGGCATAAACCTAGGAGCAAACACGGTGTCTTACACTAGATGTATAGTGTTGTGGCGTGTATCTAGATGCATGCCCAAACACTCATGTGGTCACAGGTGGCACTTTTTGGAGCATGTAGGATTTAAAACATGTGAAAGCATATCCAGGGGGAGGATAATGGAAGTCTCATGCTGGGTATCAATGGCACCAAGAAATAGCTTAAAGCCTCGATGGAATATAGAGAGACAGAAAGGAGGCAGGCCTGCTGCGGCTGCCACGGACTGTTTCCCCTCTGTGATGCTCCTCCACCATGCCTCCCTGCTCTGGAGTTAGCTGACTGTGAACTAAAAGCTTCTACAAACTATGAGCTAAGTAAACCTTTTCTCCTCTAACCGGTGAGTATCTTGTATTTTGTCTCAGCAGTAAGGACAGTAACTGAGGAATATGCTATCTTTTAAATTTACACGTCAACATGGAAAACAGTAGATGATAAACATGTGGACAAGATTATCTACCTTGCAATATAGAACGTACAGAATGTTCATAGTGAGGCTCTCTGGAGGGGCTTATTCAAAGTACCAGATGGTTCTGGGAGTCCAATTCTTGATCTTTGATGAGTAGAAGGGAAAACACTGGCTTGACACTCAACAGACCTAGATTTTCCCAGCAATTCCAGTTGTGTGACCAATGACAGGTTTCCAAATTCTGATTGTCAGATTTTTTTTGTCTTAAAACAGTCATAGAGATTAAATGAGGTAATGTAAGTAAAGATGCTTTATTAACAGAAAAACATAATTTGCATTACTTACTATTTAGCCAACTAACATATCAAAAATTAATTTAATCTAGCTGTCCCTCAAGTCTGAGCTTTCAGAATTTAAAGACGAAAGTTGAACAATACCACTTTTGTGTCTTTATTCCAAACTCCGAGAAATAATCAACAAATACCCGAATCTATCATGTTTCAGCTCTTGCAGCTTTCCTGAACTCACACGAGTTCAGTGAATAATGCAATGACCAAAGCATGTGGTTTTTTAATTAATCCTGCCCAGCTCAAGACCCTCAAAGGAGAAGAACGCAGCGGAGGCTTCCTCTGTTTCCTGAGACCCCTGCAAAGATGGGGAGTGGAGGGCCGGGGATTTAGCTCAGTGTTTCCGGCGCCTGTCTTGCAAGAGCAAGGGCCCGGTTCGACCCCCGGTAACCACATAACAACACTGAGTGTGGAGACTCACGCCCAGCAGCAATCAGTACCACATACCACAGTGCCGGGCGTGGTGGCTCATGCCTGTAATCCCAGCACTCCGGAGGCAGAGGCAGGAGGATTGCTGTGATGTGAATTGGAGGCTGAGCTCAGGGTCAGCCTGAACTACAAAAGTGAGACCCTGTCTCAAAAAACCTAAAAAAAAAAAAAAAAAAAAAAAAGATGAGGAGAGGAGTTTTCAAGGGCACATGGGCCACCAGCATCTGTCTTTTCTCTCAGTCCACCCCTTCTCAGTCATTTATAAAGCTCCATGTTGCCTGGGTGCTCCCCAAGCTTCCACTGAAAGAACCGGGGTACTCCTTCACCTAGAGATGCTCAAGGTGTCTCACAATCCAGGCCCAGATTCCAGCCTGGAAAGTTAGCTGGGGACCTTGGAAAGGTTTCTGGCTTTTGTTGGACAGAATAAATTAGGTTCTTGGGGGTAGAACTCTTGACAGCAGAGTTTGAATAGATCTTAACGATTACATTTTAAGCCAATCATTTGAAATATACTTGGCCTGGCAGAAAGGCCCTGTGGGAGGGAACAAACCTCACCATTCTAAAAGCAGTGTTGTTCATGCCATAGACTGGGAATGAGGACATAATGCTGAATAAAACCCTTCAGTTGGCTGTCTAGGAATTCTGTCCTGAAGAGCAGTCCCACAGGCCCTGAACTGTTCTCAGAGCTGAAAGGGCCCCTATAAAATCAGTACCACCCTCTCAGCAAATGGCACACTCAAAGCACAGAGAACAAGTGACATACTTGGGATTACACACTAGATGTCAAAGCTAGAGTGAGAACGCAGGGTGGCCATTTCCAGAACCAAATAAACATATTTTACCCTGAATGAAGCCCTGACTGTCTCCTGACCCACGTGGGGGGCACAACCAGGTAATCTCCCCCTTGGCCCTACAGTCCCTCACTGCATAGCACACAATCAGAACTGCAGACTAACCCAGTACTGGCCTCCCGCAATTGTACATCCATGAGCTCTGCTCTGGCAATTACACCGTTACTCTCGCCAGTGAGTAGATGCCTGATAAGTACTGAGAACTGACTGGCTGACTAATCCACTAATGAGTAATGTTTATAGCTTCCTTCCTGAACTCACAGCCAAAGCAACTCCACTAAATGGCCTCTGTTCCTCCTTTCTTTTCTTCTTGACTTGCTTCTAAATTTTGACACTCATCCTGCAAGATGTCAGGAAAGAGATTATTTTGGGGTTTAGCCTTAAAAAAGAAAAAATAAAAGTACTAAAGTCCACAGGGGAAAGTTTCCCTGAACAAATGTGAACCAGAAAATGTGTGCTGACCCCAATTACACACAGTGCTCCGGGGCTCTAGGCTAATGGCCCATCATGGGATCAATAGCTACTTTCCTGGCTTCTGAAAGAGGAAAACACAACAGTTTAATTCAGGCAGGAGGAGAGGGCCAGGGAGAGATGAACAGAGCGACTGATAAATGGAGAATGAGTCTGAGCTCAGACATCCGCGGGGCAGCAGTCAGGATATTCAGGAGTGAGTGTGTGTGTGCCCAGGAGCAGCTGAGCAGGGGAGTCGAGCTGCAGTCTGTGTGGCTACCAAAGATATGTCCTCAGGGCCTTGAAGTCAAAGCAGACAGACATGTGAGCCTGAGGGGTGTTCAGAGGCGAGCCGGTTTGACTCTCCCTGAAGCTATTTTTACGGAACACTTCCATTCTCCACGTGAACACACTGCAGGGTTAGAACTCGCAGGATGACACAAGTGCACACATGCACGAGTGTGTCCTTCCCTCTGTAACTGTGCGCACGGAGCCCAGAGCCCCGGGCTCCCAGCAGTCTCTTGCTCCTGATAGAATGACATTTTAGGCCAGCCACCACTGCAAACGCTCAGATCCTTGACCAGCCACTTATGTAACCCAAAGTAGACAAGGGAAGAGAAAGTGTCATCAGATGATAGCATAGTGTGGGAAAGAAGACAACTGGTATGCAGCTCCACCAGAAAATGACTTTCCTTCTTTCTAATCCTCTCCTCAGTACAATCAGAAGTCAGAGAGTCATGCACTTCCAGGCAATTCTAATGACTCTGTACCCCAAATGACATTGTAAGTAACAAAACAACCAGATATGTGTGCCTCTTGAGGTGACCAGCTCTCCATGTAAAAGGCTGGCTTCCCACGGCTCCTCCTCTACATGGCCTCAATAAACCATCTGGCCTCACGGAGCAGCGCTTCTCTGCGGTTGCAAAACACAGATCAATATACAAAGCAGAAGCACCTACGCTCTGTTCATGAAACCTCCTTGTAAATGGTAAGAACCTCCCCAGGCCACGCTGACCAGGCTACTTCCAGGAGAGTATCACCCTGGCCTGGGGCGGGTGGGCAGAAGGAGGAGGAGGGGCAAAATGACAGCCACAGCAAACTCACCCTAGGGTCAAACAAAAGCCAATGAGGTAACAGCAGGACAGCACCACTGCCCTTATTGCTTAAAAGGCTGCGAGCCACAGGTTTTTTAATATGAGAAAAATCAGAGAGGACACAAACAAAGCAGGCCAGTGGTCCACACACATCAGTGTCTGGGCAGGGTGGCCAGTGTCTCCCTCCAACCGCAGACAGGAGAGGAGTTTCCTCTGCCTCAGTACCCCAGGGGTCAGAAAGGCCACGGTCAGCCTCTATCCGTGTCCAGGGAAATCTGAACAGACACAGGGCACCTGCATAGAAGACATGAACCAACCATGCTGTGGTGGAATTTCCAGTCACCATGGGAAGTCACACAAACAAACACAATGCTCCAGCTTTTGATTCAAACGGCGGGGGGGGGGGGGCACCAAGCGCTAGGGAGGCTCCTGGAGATTATTCCTGAGGGAATCTGAGCACCTGTTTGCAAGCCCCCCTCAGCAAACAGCACTCAGCAACAAGTTTCTAAAATGGCAACTCTACCACTTCTTTTCTCTAAGAGTGCTTAGTCATGCTGCACTCTGACCCAAGAAATCTTTTTCCAGAAAGCCTGCGGAGTGAAGCAGAGCAGGCTCTAAAATGTCTGCAGCCACTGCGGCAGCTTAGCAGGAGCAGCAGCAGCCCGTGCAGTGCAGGCTGAGCGGGCGCCTCCCGGCCGGCCCCACCTCCTCCCACACTCACCATCAGCAGGCTGAGAGCAGAGTCCGGCACCAGCTGCACGGCCATGGCCTCCGATTCCCATGCACAAACGCTCCCGCTGGATCAGTCCGCCTGGGCATCCGCAGTCACCTACAGCAAACCAGCCGGAAATCCAGGCTGAGGGCGCAAAGCCTCAAGGTGAAGACAGGCCGGGCTTCCACCGGGTGAGGAGGAGGGCGGGAGGATGGTGGAAAGATGGGTGGAAACTGCTCAAGGAAAGAAAAAGAAGAAGGAAAACAGGAAGCTGCAGGTTATTTAAAGGTGAGTCCTGCCTAGCTTCTCTAAGCTATAGGAACACAACAATCAAATAAATGCTGCAGCTCGGAATACGGCATTTGAAACTGCTACCTTAGCCTTGGCAACAATACTTCTTTTAACTGACAATTAAAATAAAACATTGCCTAGCGCAGATAAATCAGGCAGCCCGAACAACCCCCTCTCCCTGCTCTCTCAGCAATTCTGCTGCATAAACATGCTGCATGTCACAACCTACCGCTCGCAATCTGGCCAGTCTTCCTTCCTGCAGAAAGGTGTGCCCCTTTCGCAAAATCAAGTGTCTGAGAGGAGACAGCGAGTCTGGCCAGGAGGCACCTGACAGTCACTGGAGATCAGCAGATGTCCTGACCATCATGGAGGAGGAAGTCACCTGGAACTGACCTGTCTACCTTCCCCAAATCTACTTTTCCTCTCCAGGTAGACTGGCAAGCTCAGTGTCCTACGGGGCTAACATACTTCCAAGGAACATGGAATTCCACTGCCTGTTCTGTTAGCATCCTCATCCCCCTGCCTGTATCACATGCACGCAGCACAGACACTCTCTACCTCTCTCCCTCCTCCCCTCCCCCTCCCTCCCTCCTCCCCTCCCCCTCCCTCCCTGCCTCTTTCCCTTCCCTCCCAGCCTTGCACAGGGCTGCCTGGTAGGAATTTTGAAGGATCCTCCCAAGTATGGGAGGAGAGCACAGGAGGTTACTGTGTAGGAAGGGAAGGGATGCCTCTTAGGACAAAAAGGAAAATTAGCCTTGGAAATCAAATCATGCAGCATTTTCTCTGGAAGATGTCAATAAAGGAAAAAAAAGATGACTAAGACCTGTCCAGTCTTATCACATATTGAGTGGCTCAAACAGCTTCCCAGAGTCAAAAATATAAGAAAATCAAGACATCTCTTTATATGAGTACCACCACGTTTGTATCATCTCAGGGTGTCGATACGTCCAACAAAAAATGATGATTACTGATATGCACACAATGTTATAATGTCCTTTTGGGACTTCTTTTTTTTCCTTTCATCACCTACTCCATTGACTCTAAAAATTCTTTAAAATTAACGGGACAGTGTGAAATGCCAGAAGAAAGAAGCCAAATTTGTAAATGAGAAACTGAGGGGAAGAAATTAAGAGCCTTGAAATATCCCTATGTATACATAGGGCTGTGCTCTACACACTGTAAACTTTTGAAAGTATTTATTTGATCATCCCAGAGCCTCACACAGAGGAAGTGCTCAAACTGTTCTCTGTAGGGATGAGATGGCTGCTTCCTCACTGTTCCGGCTACGGTGATCCAGTGACCGATTCTGATGCAGTTGGCTCTGGAGCCTCTGAGAGGTTCTCCTTGCCCTCCTTGCACCTGTAGACCCAAGCAAAGTCACACAGCTGTGGCCTTACCCAGACCCACTGAGGGTCTCCTAACGTTGTTCACAGACAATTATTCATATTGGAATTATAAAAATAGTTACAGTGATTTCAGAAACACACTTGCACTAATGACTCAATAAGCCTAACTCTAACAAAACTTGAAGGTAGATTTCTGGATAAGTTCAGCTGCAAACTGTTGAAAGCCTACTATGTGCCTCTGCCTCTGAGGACCTTCTAATCTATTAAATGTGTGAGATGTGCACAAGCATCCTTTACGATACAAGATGTGACAAACTCAAAAATGGCTTCAGAAAAAATCTTTTGGGAAGCAAGGTGAAAGGAGAGCTTGTTCTGGCTTCAAGCATGTGGCAGATTTTGAGCGGGAGTCAGGAATAACAGGGCACTTATTTTTTATAGTCTATATGGACTATATATTTTGAAAATTCAGAAAATGTGAGGGAAGGGACCATGCTGGAGCTATTTCTAGTGGTGGATGTAGCTAGAGAGGTCATACCCTGCAGGGATGAAGGAGCAGCTCTGAGAAGGTCAGGAATCTCTCAGTATTTTACTTACGGTTTTTTAGTGCTTGGA
This sequence comes from Petromus typicus, assembly GCA_004026965.1. NCBI lineage: Eukaryota > Metazoa > Chordata > Mammalia > Rodentia > Petromuridae > Petromus > Petromus typicus. The sequence goes on along the minus strand of PVIR01022996.1, from coordinate 8,543 downwards.
AACCTTCACCCCATGTCTGCCCGAGCTACAGTCCAGATTCCTTCACACACAAGGCCTGCAGCAAGTATCCTGTGTGAAGAACTTCTGAGAAGGTGCAAATCACAGGGCCACAAGAGGACACTGGGAAGTGAGGTAAGGAAAGAAGGAAAGCAGATGGTCCTGGGCATGGATCTCAGTTATGAGGCAGGGCTCCGGGCAGGGGCGAAAGTTCCATTCTTGGGAGGAGGGAGAGGGAGCTAACAGCCCAGCACCACCTGTGGCCGCTGGTGGGCAGACAAACTCCCTCCACTTCAGGACCACATCACCTGCCTTCGAGCAGTATGAGCTCTGACAGTCATCATGGACGACCAGGGTACTGGAGACTTGAGTGCCCCCTTCCTTGTGTGTGTGCTAGAAACCACCCTGATGGAGGTGGAGACTCCCAGGAGTGTTGGGGGTTAAATGACCATGACAGAAGCTGGTCTTTCCGAGAAGCAAGCATCCCAGGGGGCCCAAGGGGCCTGGGAAACCTGGGAAGTAAATAAACTGAATCTGTGAAAGTATTATATTTATATAGATTTCAGTATCAAAAGATACACATGCTTCAGTGAAATGTTCCTGATATTCTCACTTGGATATTCCTATTTTCTTTGATACAGGGTTTAAGTTATATCTTAGAGTGGTAGTGATTGCCTTGTCTCTACTGAAGAGGACCCTTAATGTCAGAGTGGAGCATGTTTACCTGGGTTCGCTCCTCCAGCTCTGATCACGCCAAGCATGATCAGGACTCCATGTCCACTGATAAGATCAGAAACCATGGAGATGCTAGATGTTAAACACAAAGACTAAGGGACACAGACACTCCAAAATGGTGAAGGGCTTTGGGAGGAAAAGTAATGCGCTGATGGGGAGCAGTCAGGAGGGCAAGGAGAACCCCAGAGTTCTTATGAAGCAATGGACATAGAAACCGAATAAGAAATTACAGAGCAAGGCTGGGGAGTTAGCTCAGTGTTTCCAGCGCCTGTCTTGCAAGCGCAAGGACCTGGGCTCAATCCCCGGTAATTACATACAATACTGGGTGTGGAGACTCACCCCAGCAGCAATCAGTACCACATACCACAGTGCCGGGCATGGTGGCTCACGCCTGTCATCCCAGCACTCGGGAGGCAGAGGCAGGAGGATTGCTGTGATGTGAGTTGGAGGCTGAGCTCAGGGCCAGCCTGAACTACAAAGCAAGACCCTGTCTCAGAAAAAGAAATTACAGAGCAGTTTATGGGAAGGAGTTAATAGATAGTGTGAAATAGAAAATATTCAAACAGAAAGGTGGATGGAGTAAGTAAAGAAGGGAAAGAAAAAATTTGAAGGTAAAAAAGAAAGCAAAGCTTATGTATATAGGGGGTAGGGGGCTGTAGGGAGGGCCGGGAATGGGATAAAATGATAATTAAATCATATTATATACTGGTTCAAATTCTTAATGTTAAGTATGATCATAACATGTAAAAATAAAAGCAATTAAAAATTTTTTTAAAACCAACTTTACATTAAAAAAAAGAAAGTAGGAAACGCGATATCTAGAGCTTCTGTGAGCAAGAAGGGTTACAGAAGGTGTGACTCTCTCCTCTAAAGACCACGTCCCATTGGTAGCCCATGTTATGAGCCAGGAAAGATACATATACAACCCATTTCAGTGCAGTTCCTCCTGAGAGCTCCTCACATGAACGGTAGTTCAATGTCACACTCATCAAAAGCCATTACGAAAAAGAGAAGCTCTTCAAAACTTTCTCTATATTTAGTACGAGCTATGGTTAAAGACATTGGCCATAGGCTCACTCACTGCTGCCTGGATTAATTGCCCCATGTGAAAGTTTTTGTCAGAATTTAGTACTGGGAGAACGTGTCTTCCCATGGTGACTTGAGTAATGATGGCCTTGGACTCAAAATTCCTGTTGCACCATTTCAGTCTTAGAAATGGCAATCCATAGGCTGTTGTCTGCTCTAGGGTTAGGGCATATTTCACAAGGGTGATATAAAACGCATAGATATATTATTGATTATACCTTTGGTTAAGTCGCATAGAAGAGGTTTCAGTAACTGTCCCCCTTTCACTCTGAACAGTGACACTCTAGCAGCAGTTGCATAATGGATAGCCAGAAGGCCCAAAGCCTAATTTTATTTTCAATTATAGCAGATATTATCATAGTTGGGTTTGCTACTTTCTTCCTTTTTCTTGACTTCACTTTGCCTTTTAATTCATACAGCATTACTCTTATTTAGTAGGCCTTTTTGTCAATAAGCCATCTGAAATTCTTTTTTGGAAAGAGATAAGACATAAATCATTCTTGAATATATAAACTGTTCTCCAAAAATCTGGCATGCTGTGAAATATTTTTCAGCTATTAAAATGGCAATCATGAAACTATTTAGAAATATGGCAAATGTCTGGTATATGTTTATTTGATCATAAACTGATGCATATATCCTAACCACAACCATATAAATATTTATATTTTATGAAGATATATAGAACTTCTGCTTAGAGTACAGGCAGAGTAAAAAAGACGTTTATTCTCCCAAATGAAATAAACAAAACTCACACAACATGCTTGAAGTACTATTTTAAAGACAAACGATATAAGATAATACAAGTTATCTGTACAAATTAAGAAAAAATGAGACACATCTTACCTTTGTCCCAGTTGATTAAATCAAGAGAGTTCCAGCCTCAGAGCAGAGAGGGGAACCAGGTGGTCAGGAAAGTCTCTGAGTCAAGGAGACAGACACAGAAGTCAGGAAAGGCCAAGACAGCCTTCCAAGCCAGTGGAAAGGGGAGAGGAGAAAGGCACAGAAAGGATGCCAAGGACTTCTCAGGGTCCCCTGAGTCTCTGGCTGAGGACCTGATCATGAGAGAAAGCACCCAAAGCCAGAGCTGTTTGCATGGTGAGAATCCATAGAGGCCTGAATGGAAAGGCTAAGTCCAAAGATGGCCGAGTTGGGGTGCTGTGGATCTCTCAAAGGTGGGGTCTGCTGGCCTTAAGGTACTGCAGCTCACCTTCAGAGGGGCCTTCGGAACTCTGGGATAAGTGGGTTTCTGCGCACCTATCTCTTTGTCTCTCCCTCTTCTTCTCCCTCAAGTTCAATAGGTTCCTATAGGACCTTCTACCTTCTCTATGAGCTGAATAAACCTCTCCTTACCCATAAGCAGCAACTGTCAGGCATTTCATTACAGTGGTGGAAAGCTAACAGGTACAGATAGGGAAAAACTATATAAAAGGCTCATTGGGCCAGGGATTTAGCTCAATGGTTTCTGCGCCTGCCTTGCAAGTGAAGGGGCCCAGGTTTGATCCCTGGTAACCACATACAACAATGCCGGGCATGGTGACTCACACCCACCAGCAATCAGAACCTCAAACCACAGTGCAGGACATGGTGGCTCACGCCTGTAATCTCAGCACTTAGGAGGCAGAGGCTGAGCTCAGGACCAGCCTGACCTATAAAAGTGAGACCTTGTCTCAAAAGAAAAAGAAAAAAGGCTCAGGGCTCACACAGGGCCAGAATGTGCTGCTCTCACCCGCTGGACTGCAAAACCTCATAAATCAAAATGCATCAGCAGAGTACGCAGAAAGCTCCTTATTTTACTGTGGGGAGTGAGTGGCCACAGATTGGCCACCATCTTCAGCTGCCTGACCTGGACATAGACCTGAAATGATTAGACAGTCTCATACAACTTCATTATACCCCAAACAGACTTAAAGATTATTTATAAAAGCAAAAATACCCTGCACCACAATGTGTAGCATCAAATAAAAATGAATGGAAAGAAAGAAAAGGATAAGATCAACAACTAGAAAGTAATCCAATAATCCATAACACAGATGTTAGGGTTAGCAGAAAATAACATTAACTAGTTATTGTGATTGGAGTTGATATGTTAAAAAATAAGCAGAGACAGAAAAGACATAAGAAGTTAAAAACAGAAGCACTATCAGTGAACGGTGGGGCAACAGGAAGCAACCTAATGAATATGTCATTTGTGTCCCTGAAAAGAGGATAAAACAGAAAATATGGTTGAATAGATACCCAAAATTCTTCAAATTACACATATACTAAACAAACGCTAAGCTTAACAAATGTAAAGAAAACTATATCAAAGCACAGCATAATTACATTTCTCCACATCAGTGATAAATATTGTGAAAACGACCAGAAGGCAAACATACAAACCACACAGAGGAACAAAACTAGGGACAACAACTGATTTCCTATTGAAACTATGAAGGCAGGAAAATATCAGAATAACATCCTTTTAAAAAAAAATGAAAAACTATCGGTAGAGTTCTATACCTCACAAAAGTAGACTTCAGAAATAAAAATAAAGATTTTTTCTAGACATACAGCAGTTAGTAAAAGGTAAACAAACCAGAAAGAAAGCAAAACCTCCCACAAAGATTCTGACCCAGATAGCTTCACCAGGAAAGTCTACCAGATATTTAAGGAAGAAATAACTTCAATATTGTTCTCAGTATTTTTAAAAAATATTTTATAATATTTAATAAAATATTAAAATAAAAATATTTTATAAAATATAAATATAATATAAAATATTCATATTATTTAAAATATTTATATTATAATGATATTGTAAAATATTAAAATAAAAATATTTTATGAAATAGAAATATAATATAAAATATTTTATTTTATAAAATAAAAATATTTTTATAAAATACTGAGAACACTAAAGAAGAAAAAAGTATTTCTGAATCCATTTGAAAAGAACACCTTACCAAGGCATATGAACATTTAAACAAATAGCCCACTGAAGACTAAAACTAGGTATGATTAACTGATCATTTACTCATATGGAAACAAAAAGGGCCTAGAAGAACTAAAATAACGGAAAATATTGAAAAACTAACACTGGCTGTGTCAGTCGATACTTACTAAGGTCCGATGGAGAAGAGACCAAAGTGTCTGTCTCCATTGGAGACACAAAGGGTCCCTCAGGGGCTCCTGGTCTACAGGTCTGTCCCGGGAAAATCACGATAGGAGGCCAAGGGTGGGTGTCAGTGTCCAAGTGGAGATATCTGGCCAAAGGATTAAGGATCTGAGAAGTCTGAGGAATTGCAATGCAAGTCAGCAGATAACATGTAAGATTAATACAAGGATTGAAATGCTCCCAAAGAAATCAAGTAGCTAAAGCCTCTTTCAAGAAAACTCACCAAAACTCTCCCAAAGCAGGACAGCCACAGCGAAGCTCTTCCAAGATGAGCTGATTCCTTCCTCTGGCTCTCCTTTTGTATCGTTAGGCCAGCAATCGTGTTCAAGTGGGTCCTCCACGTCCAGAGCCGTGCCCTGTCAATGAACCATTCTCACTCAAGTTGACAATTGGTCAACCACTACCAAATTTCAAGATTCACTGTAAGCTTGTGGTAAACAACAAGGAAGTATTGTTATAAAATAGCAAAACAGAACTGAGAGTCCAAAAAGAGACCCATATGTATAGGACAATGATTTTTGAAAATGGTACAAAGGCAACACTTAGAAAAAGGATAATCTTTTTAACAAACGGAGTTGAAACAATAGGTATCCATATGCAGAGGCAAGAACTTTCATCTGTATCTTGCAGCATACACAAAATTTAACTTAAAATATGTCACTGAGCTAGTTGTTAAGGTAATATGATAAGAATCATAGATGAAACGTGAGGGATTCCAGGCTGGTTTGTATGATGCTTAGTAAAGTCAGTTTCTGAGTACACACAAATCACAAACCATAAAAGAATAATTGATAGGTGAGACTTCATCAAAATCAAAAGACATGCTCTTTGAAAAACACTGGTAAGAGATTAAAAATATAACCTATAAAATAATAACAAATAGTTTCAAAGCACACATATATTCAATAAGAAAATAACCTAATAAAAGTTTGCAAAACCAACAGAGCAAAAAGGCAACCAACAATATGGGAAAGAATCTTTACCAGTTATTCCTCAGACAAATGGTTACTATCTAGAATATATAAAGAGCTTTAAAAAATCAGCCCACCCAAATTTAAAGACTCAGTTCAACAATGGGCATCTGAAATGAACAGATACTTTTCAGAGGAAGAAGTAAGAGCAGCTAGGGGCAGGGGATTTAGCTCAGTGGTTCTGGCACCTGTCTTACAAGCTCAAGGACCCAGGTTCGATCCCCGGTAACCACATATAATACTGGGCATGGAGACTCACGCCCAGCAGCAACCAATACCACATACCACAGTGCCGGGTGTGGTGGCTCACGTCTGTAATCCCAGCACTCAGGAGGCAGAGGCAGGAGGATTGCTGTGATGTGAGTTTGAGGCTGAGCTCAAGGCCAGCCTGAACTACAAAGCGAGACCCTGTCTCAAAAAAACCTAAAAAAAAAAAAAAAAGTAAGAGCAGCTAAGAAGTATATGAAGAAATGCTCAACATCACTGGTCATTCGAGAGATGCAGATGAAAACAACACTGAGATTTCATCTCACTCCACCAAGAATAGTTGCTATTTCAGAATGAGCCAGCAACAAATGCTGGTGAGGCTTCAGAGAAAAAGGAACCCTTCTTCACCGCTGGTGGGAAGGTAGACTTGTATAGCCTCTATGGAAATCAGTGTGGAGATTCCCAAAAAAACCAGGATTGGAGGTCCCATTTGACCCGGCCATCGCTCTTCTAGGTATTCTTTTATAGAAGGAGTATTACTCTGCCATTAAAAATGATAAGACTGAGTCGTTCATACTTAAATGGACATACTTTGAGGACATCCTCATAAGTGAAATAAATAGGTCACAGGTGTAAATGTCGTATCTTTTTTCTGGTGTGAGAAAAGGAAGTTGTAAATGAGTTGCAGTATGTATAGTTGATATTGTGAAATAGAAGATATTTATAAAGGAAATTGGTTGTGGGGGTAAATAACAAGGGGGAAAAGAATGTGACAGTAATAAAGAAAAAAGAAACAAAGATTATGTACATAGGGGGTGGGGATCGTAGGGCAAATGGAAAGGGGTAAAAATGAGAATCAAGTCATGTCATGTTCTGGTACAAACTCACAATGTTGAATGGGATGATGATGCGTATTCATAATGTACCAATAAAGATTTAAATTTTAAAAAATAATTGAATAATTACCTCCCCAAAGACCATGTATGTGGCACCCAAACACAGGGGCACAATGCCATTAGACATTAGCCAAAGTGTAAAGTAAGATCATAAAGATACCTCGACACATTGGATAAGACTCCAATGAAAAAGACCCCCCACACACACACCAAGTGTTAGGCAGCATGCGAAGATCCGATGGAATAGAAACCTGTATACTGTGTGCACCTCATCCACCTTGGGAAAGAGTTTGACATTTCTTAAGAAGTTAAGTACACTTGATAATCCAAAACAAATGGAAACATATCACCCAGGGACTCGTGCATGAGTCTTTATGGCAGTTTTATTTACCACAAAGTGTGAAGGTGATTATTGGTGGATGGCAAATACAAGCAACTCTGTGTCTGTATAATGAAATACTATCCTGCAATAAGAAGGAATAGACGACGATGCATATCACAACACAGACAAACACAGGAACATTTATGCTATATGGAAGAAGCCAGCAGGGAGAGGCCATGTGTTGCTCGTTCCTCTGCTCTGAAATGTCAGAGGGAGGCAAATGTGGGCAGCTGGGGCTTCCCTGTGTCATGAGCATGACTGGGAGGAGAGCTGAGGGTTCAGGTGGTCGAGGGTGGCAGTGGGAGCGCTCTGTACCGTGGTGATGGCTGTACAGCTCTGGCATTTATTATAAATGTGTTGTCCACTTATGATGGGTGAAATTTATGACATGCAAAGTGCTCCTTTTTTTTTTTTTTAGGTTTTTTGAGACAGGGTCTCACTTTGTGGGTCAGGCTGGCCCTGAGCTCAGTCTCCAACTCACATCACAGCAATCCTCCTGCCTCTGCCTCCCGAGTGCTGGGATTACAGGCGTGAGCCACCACACCTGGCACTGTGGTATGTGGTCCTGGTTGCTACTGTATGTGAGTCTCCACACCCAGTATGGTATGTGGCTACCGGGGATCGAACCTGGGTCCTTGTGCTTGGAAGACAGGCGCTGGAACCACTGAGCTAACTCCCCAGCCCCGCAAAGTGCTCCTTTTAAAGTTAGATTTTATGAGCTTTGAATGAATGTTAGCGGTAGTGAACAACATGGATGAAAAGCACGTGCCCTGTGTGCTTCCTCTTGAACGTAATTCTAGATCATTAAAATTTACTCACTGGGGAGCCGGGGAGTTAGCTCAGTGGTTCCGGCGCCTGTCTTGCAAGTGCAAGGACCCGGGTTCGATTCCCCGGTAACCACATAACAATACTGGGTGTGGAGACTCACAACCAGCAGCAACCAGTACCACATACCACAGTGCCGGGCGTGGTGGCTCACGCCTGTAATCCCAGCACTCGGGAGGCAGAGGCAGGAGGATTGCTGTGATGTGAGTTTGAGGCTGAGCTCAGGGCCAGCCTGAACCACAAAAGTGAGACCCTGTCTCCAAAAACCTAAAAAAAAAAAAAAAAAA
>PVIR01022995.1:0-27488 GCA_004026965.1 Petromus typicus | reverse complement strand
TTTGTGGTACAAAATGCCAAAGGAGAAAGCTACAGAATAGTGATACTAAAAATAAGCATTACAACAGTTGTAGGCTTTTATGATTCTGTCTAAATTTGAAGCCCATTACTTCACCTGATCGCTTCTTTAGACAATGTGACACTATAAATCAAATCAGCTCTTCAGAATGGAAATCGCAGAGAGCAAATAGAGGGCCTCAAAGCTGCCATCTTAAGGAAGCGACTGGTGTTCGCATATTCTATGACTTTTTTTAACTGATTGTAAAGCCTCCATTTTAGTGAATTCCTTTGATTCTGCTCTTCTTTCTTTGTAACAAAAGGATGGTTATTTTTGAGTCAATCCCTTGACGCCAAGTGAAAAGAGAACAGTCTTGTATAGGAGAATTAGACACATTTAGAGGCTAAATATGGCACTCCTGTTAAGCAGTCTTGGAAAATTTCAAGGCAAAGGGATTCATAAGGAAATTAGTGTTGGGAAGAGAATAACAAGTATCTGAAAGCCGGAGAACAGAATGAAAGGCTTACTTACAAATGCAAGTTTGGAACCAGATATTTGAGGCAAAGTATTTGCAGTGCTTTTGCGATCTTCAGAAGAGCTACCCCAAGATATAAATTAAAAGTATTAGCTCTCATTGAATACTCCAAATAGACTTAGCAACTGAGGAAAAGTTCAGGGAATGTTGATAATACAGCAAAAGACTTAGCTAAATTTCAGAGTATATGACTTTTTAACAAAAGCATTCAAAATCCTCATTACAGGTGACAAGTGGGGAATGATGCAAGCTTTGCCCTCCTGTAATTAGGCTGAGGCCTCACTGAAGCAAACCTCTAAGTCTGTTCTCAGAGTCGTGGTCTCTGCTAGACAAAGAAATATCTCAAATCCTAAGTAATGAGAAAACACATATTAAACCACGTACCATTTTTAAGGGATAATACAAGCTTTAAAACCCTGTGAAGTAAATCTATATGAGTTGTTCCAGAATCTATTTATTCCTAAATGCTTAATATCATTAGGGAGTTAAAATCTTGAAGCAGAATCCTATGTCAACTTATTTTCTTCCACTATAGTATATCTCTGTCTGTTACAATCACTCTCCACTGGAGACAAAGTGTGCTTTGAAGACTAAAATCTATGCAGGGCAAACTTTGAATATATACATATATGTATTTTTTTCAATACCCAAATCTCAGTTCAACTAAAACCTTCAAGTTACCATTTAAAAATTATCTCCTAATAGAAGGTATTTGTGACATCCCAGATATGTGTTCTGACTGATTCATGTTGCACTCAAAACAATTTTAATTAGTTGAATATTAATTTAATATTAGTCCCCTTCAATAAGTATAGGGCTCATGGAATCAAGAGCTCCCAAGTCTGTGTTGACTTTTGGAGGCTACCAGTGCCAAAAACAATGTCTAACACTCAGTAAGCACTTGATAAGTCATTTTAATGACCAAGAGAACACAATATTGTGCACTATGTTCATGTAGAAAATTTTAAGCTCCCCCACATCTAACAAAAACATTAATTCCTACTAAGACATGGGTATATACCTTTGGATCTACTTTATATACATTTTCATGGAATTCTGTATTCATTGGATTTATGTCCATGATTACCATTTAATATAATTTAATTTTAATGGCTAAATTCTTTCTTTTATTTTTTTCCTCTTGATTCTCAGTATGTTTAAATTCCAAATAGCAGAGATAGTTAGCCCCCAATATTAGCAGGGATCTGGTTCTAGGACTCCCCTCAGTTGATAAAATCCACCCAAGTTCAAGACCCTTATATAAAGTGGTGTAATCGTTATATGTAACCTATGTATCTTATGTTCTCTAGATTACTTGTAGTACCTAACACTATGTAAATTCTATGTAAACAATTGCTATACTGTATTATTAGAAAACAAAGACATGGAAAAAATCTACATGCTCAGTACAGAGGTAATTTTTTAAAAAAATACTTTGATCCATAGAGTCTTTGATTCAGGACAGCTGAAAGTAATTCTCAAGGTCTCAGTTAATATAAGGCAATATTCTACAAATCCAAGTTTCAAAACCTATAAATTAAGTGACCTTTCTTCTGAGATGTTAGATGGAACACGTTGTCTGACACTCAACTTGATGGGACAGAGTATTTGAAATCATGATTGACCTAGAAATTAATACAAAGTCACAACCAACCTGTGTAGAGGTGTCTGCTCTTTAACATCTCATGGTCCACGTAAAAAGATAGAATATACACACTAAAATAAAACTAGAGCTGTAATGCCAAATATTCCATAATTGGCAGTTTGACAGAAAAATTCAGATGTTTGAGACTGTGGATAGGTTGGGGCATTCATGGAAGACTTCACTGAAAGGAAAATTCCTTAGAAGTGTTCAGAATGATGAGCTAGATTTCAGTGAATTACATATTTATGAGTCTCCCTTTCAATATTTTTGTATTTGTAAAAATTATAATTTCTGTGGTTCTTTTTCAACTCTATTTTGCATTATTTTTCTACAGGTTGGCATTTTTTGAGTTGAGATATCAAAGAATACTAACTGTAGATGGTATTTCCTAACCACTTACACACAAACACACACATGCACATAAAGGATCTGGACACATATCTACTTCAGTCTAAAATATTACGGACTCTTGAATAAGCATAAGCTCATTACCTAATTCAAAATTCCAAAGAGTCTCTTTGAGTGAAGATATCTGTTTAGTTTTTTTTTTTTTTTTTTTTTAATTTGAGACAAGGTCTCACTTTGTATTTTAGATTGGCCCTGAGCTCACTATGTACCCCAGGCCAGCCTGGAGCTCACAGCAATCCTCCTGCTTCTTCCTCAAGAGTGCTGGGATTATAGACATGAGTCTCCATGCCCAGCATTGTTGTAGGTAGTTTCTGGAGACTGAACCTGGGCCCTTGCACTTGCAAGGTAGGCGCTGGAACCACTGGGCTAAATCATTGGCCTTGTTTAGCCTTTTTAAAACCTGGTGAATTCTATTAAAGACCCTATCTTTAATGAGACATATATTAATATCCCACATAAATTATATTTCATTGAATACAATGTTGAAAATGATGCAAGAGAAAAGTCAATAGAAATCTACATGTATTTCATATTTTGATTTTCATAAATAGATGTGTAGAGTCTTCTATATGTGTGTACTTTCCGTCTGTACTTTATTAATCCAACATAAATGATTATTATAAAACATAACTCTAGCAATTTTATATTGTACTCCAACTTTTTGTTTATAAACACACTGACTTTAACTGTATATTACAGACATGTTAAAATTCCAGTATATGCTGGGCATGGTGTCTCAGCACTCTGGAGGTTTGGGACAGGAAACTTGCAAGTCTGAGCTCAGCTTGAAAAATTCAATGAGTTAGGACCCTGTCTTTTAAAAAGAGAAGAATAAAAAGGCTAGGAATGTAGTTAAGTGAAAAAGCCAGTAACAATAAAATAAAATTCCAGTATAATGTTTCATAGTTCTAGCCATGCTCTACTGGTTGATAGAATTTACAGTGTAGTATTTCTCATAGAGAAATTTGTAACCAAAATAAATTGAGATGTTTTTGAAATTTTGCACCTAGTTGTTCTATATCACATGCTATCTGAATTTTACCCTCCTTCCAGTGAGAACCTTTACAACATACCAATTTTGTGAAAAAATTCATATTTTTCTGTCAGTGCTGTAGACTACTTTCACAAAACCAAAGGAAAAAAATGGAACTTAGTCCCTTTCTCTGACAACTTGGTATTAAAAAAGAAATACTTTGAAATTGAAGCATTAGGTTAATTCCATGACAGAGAATACAAAGAGAAATAAAGTCTATAAATGGAAAAGGAAAGCAAATTCTTTTCTAGAACAAGATTAAGCCAGTCTTTAAGATAGAGAACAATAATATATAGAAAAAGAGACTGATGCATAAATAATTCTGTCAGCTATACTTTCTGCTCCATGATTTCACCTCACTCTTCAAGGACCAGCTCAACTGTAACTTCTCTGAACTGGCCTCCAATACTGTACCCACTGACCTCTTTTCTTCACTATCAACAAGAGTTTTCTACCCCTCATCAGTCCCTGCTGTTGGTACACTCTGGATATTCAGCATTTATTAGCATGTATTTGAGGTCGTTTTACATATTGCAGCATGTTTTACATATTGCATCACCTGGCTGTGATCTTATTGATTTCTTTTTTCCTATTGCCCAAGGCAATGTAACAAAGTAGAAAGGCTGAAGGACCTGAAATAAAAGAGAACTAAGATTGAATATAGTTCATTAACTTACTCTGTGCATGACCATCTCTCAATCTCAAATGTACAATGAAGTTTATAATACCTTTAAGATTGAGAAATTAAATGAAATGTCTATACAAATTCCTGATATATAGGAGACATCCTATAAATGGTAGCTATTATTAACTTTTTGATAGCAAATGCATTATAGATTCAATGAAGGAAAGAAGAAAAAAAGAGAGGAAGGAAGGGGAGAAAGAGAGATGGGAGAGTCCCAACCTTCATCACTAAGTTTTCAGTGTGGGATTCCAATCTTCAATTAAGTTGGGTTAGAAGAGTAAGACACTGATCGAGAAGAGACACTGAGATAAAAACCTGCACCACACATCCAAGACAAAATTGGAATATCTTAGGTAGAAGAGAGCAATGAAAATTAGAAAAGATTAATTGATGTTTGTTAGCAGTGACAGGAAGTGAGAAGAGTAACACGGGAGTCCAGCTATTCTGACAGGCTTCTGGATTCTGTATCTGTATCTATGATGTACTCCCAAGGTGGTGGGTTTGTGATAAAACTTTAAATATGTCTATCCAAACAGACCTGGAAACCAGAGTCTTCTTGAGTATTTTTCTGGGACCAACTTGTGGATCCAGTTGCCATAAAAGTCTGAGAGAATAAGACATGGGAGAAACAAGATCAAGGCTCAAAGCTGTGTCCAGGATCAGGCATTCTGGAAAGTCCAAACAATCCTGGGATGCAGTCATAGTGAGGAAGAAAATTTTTTTCCCATTTTCCCTCAATTTTGGGGAAAAAAACTTGTTAAAATGTCTTTGATTACCTCTTACTCTATGGGGCAAGCCAGAGATCTGATCTTCCAGCCTACAGATTGGGAGCTAATTTAGACTAATTTAGTTTTGTCATTCCAGTGTCTAGAATCATCGTGATAACAAATTGGAATCAGATTCTGTAAATGATCTTGGGTTTTTCCAAGTCAGTCTGAGATCAGGTCAACAGAGATTTCCATACAGTAGTACCAGATAGTAAGAAGTTAGGAACTTCTCTGTGCCCCAAAAAGGATCCATAGAGGGAAACAGTTTCCCACTAACAAACAAACTCGTGACAAGTTTCCTGCTGCTACTTCCAAGAGGAGATAGGGAACGATGGTGAATGGCCTAAGTGTGAAAAAATGTTTGGAAGAGAAATGATGCCAGATAGCTGAAAGAAGTATGAGAGGAAGATGGCAGGGATGAGGCAAAGATAGGTGGTGAATCCAGAGAATTGTCATTTTCATGAATTTTAAATGGCAACTGCCATGGAAATATTTCAAAACCTTTGAAGTATGTAATACTGAATTTCAGGTCATGAAGTGAAATTAACCAGCTCCCCCCAACTGCAACTGAATATATAATCAATTGCTCATTCACTCTGGGACCAGAAGAGGGAATGAAAACACCAAGATATGATTAACCCAAATGGAATTGAAGGTGAAGAAGACATTTGCCCATTTCAAATAGAGCTGGTGGCATAGCAGCTACGTGGTGACCTTTGCTCTGCTGTTCCTTTGACAAGATTTTCTGGTGAAAAACTCCATGGCTCTGCTGATGCTTCTTTCTCTACAGGGAAATACGAGTGGTCTTTTTAGAACTATTTTAATTATGCTTTGTTTTGAAAGTATTGTGTGTGTGAATGTTGTGATCATGGTCTTAATTAGGATCATCTTTAGATTCAGACTCAAATTGGACTGGATAATCATTTCCATTACCTACTATTTAGAGTCAAGTTGGCACTAGTTGTACTGGGAGCACTGTGCATACACGGATCCTATTAGCATTTTGTTCTTCTTGATTCTACTTGGTTTCTTTGCCTTTTCTGAAACCTGCTATGTGTTGTCAGGTGGCAGCAGGAGCACCTAGTACATGCGTCAGCAGTTTGGGGAGGTGGAGGCAAGGAGAAGCCAAAGACAGCAGGGGAATAGAAACCACATTTTCAAAACATTTCTGACCCGACTATTCTCTAACAAAAGTGACATTCTCACTCACATAGAAGTCACAGCCAATGAAACTCAAGTCCTGTTTGACCCAGGATTCTATTGAAATAAGTGTCATCACTTTGCTTGAAATATTGAAGTATTTTACATAAAGAAATTCAATCTAGCTAGAAAAAAAGAATTGCTTTTGTCTCAATAGTTGTAAACAATGATGGTGCCTAAAATAATCTGCTCAGAAAAATGTTTTTCTAGTTTAAAATCACATATAATTTGTAAGTAGCCACTAGTTCTGAAGGTCTTCCATATATTAATGGATAGTTTTCCTTTTAAAGGTGATTAAAAAATAAGCTTCCAGAGGTTTGTTTTCTTGCTGTCCAGAGAGCTAATAGAAAATAGAAGTCCAGTAATGCCCCTCTGTGGCAAAAAGAGGGCATCACAGAGCTTCTTAAACAGCGCGAAAATGCTGTGCCACTCTGGGCTCACCTGGTCTCTCTTTTTATAAACCAGGTGTTTTGAAACTGAGCAGCTAAAATAGAAACAATCTGCATCAGGCCTTGCAACATAAATGATTAATAAGAGTATAATATGTTTGAATAAATCCAGGTACTGCAAAAAGCTTTTACATATTCAAGACATTGTAAAGGCAGCAGGATTTTAAGAGCATCCACTTTTAACATAAAGAATGGCTTCCTCATTACTTATAAAGGCCATATTCTTGAGCATAAAAAAAATAAAGGGGCATAGATAGCACATGCAATGATAAACAGTGAGTTCATGTTTTTTTCTCTGTTCAATTCCTGGAACTTTAAATACCAAGTCAGTAATTAAAAAGAAATGTGTAGAGAGGACACTGCTCGGGAAGCATTCAGGTGTAGTCTCATAAAGTCAGCTTTAATGGGGAATATATAGAGGCAATCCTTTAAGATGAAAGATATTAGTTGTTTTGGCCATTACATCTGTACAGTTTGTCCTTGTAAATATTTTTTTTTTAGAAAAGAGACAAAAAAGGTAGAAGGAAGAGAGAGACAAGAACATGAGTAGAAAGAGAGAAATGCAACTGCTGAAAGATCATAAACACTGTGGCTTCTACATATTTCAAAATATAAAACAAGGGCTAGGAGTATAGCTCGAGTGGTACCACTCTTACCTTGAAAGCACAAGGGCCTGAGTTCAATCCCCAGCACAATAATAATAATAATTAATAATAATAATATAAAATTCTAAAAAATATTTTAAAAGTCCTGGAGAGAGTAAATGCAACATAATTTACTTGTTATTCAGTCTACTCCTAGTTTCAAAGAAAGGCAGTAAATGTTGCTGCCAATGAACAGTCCCAATGAACCCAGTTCAGCTGAAGCTCTGGAAATATGATCACTGCAAATAAGGGGGAAAGATGTCAGAGGACAATGTGTGCACGAACAACACATATTGCCTCTCTGGTCAGAATCTTTTGTGACCTACCTGTGTTCATTTCTGTCATTTTGCTATTCTCTCCTTTTGGAAGAGGAGTTGGATACTGGAAGATCACTGAAAGTCTTGGCTCTATCTGCTGTTACACAGAGGCTATGCACTGATGGTCTACTCTGGCAAGAGAGGCGCTCTGTGATCTGCTCCCTTCTTATGTCTGCAGGTTCAACTTCTTCCTCTTCTAAATCTCCTAGCAGAACTGTCTTATGTGTCAATATTCCTCCATATGAAACGTATTCCACAACACGAGCCCTCTGCCTGTGAATTTCCTCTCCCTTTATTTCTCCTAACTTACTGATAGTCCTTCACTGCAAATTTAGCTCAGGTGTCCCTCCCTCAGAGAAAACATCCCTCACTTTCCAGACTGAAAGACAAGGCTCTTCTTCTGGTCTGTTAATACTCGGCTTGTCATTACACTCTGTGTTTTAAAGATAATACACATTGTTGTGCTTTGGGGAGTAACACAAACTCGGACCAGTAGGGTGAGTGTGCAGAGTCACCTTGGAGACTGCAGGGAACATTTTGAGGGGCAGTTCTGCTTTTATTGCAAGATTCAGTTTTTTATATAGTAAATGGTAGAGGGCGTAAACATACAAGTCTGGATGGTCGAGTATTGACTGACGCATGAAGAGAGGCAGGCGGATTTTGGCAGAGGGAGGAGTCACAGATACGTGAACATGGCTAAACTCCAGTCTAGCCAAGTCTGGATTTTGCCATTAGATGTAAGTTAAAAGGAATTAATGATGTGATTAAAATGGTACAACCAACGAAAAGAGTGCCAACTTGATCCATCCTCCCAATGTCATAATGACTGTGCATTTAGTTTATTCAATCTTTGAATAGATTTTTGGGCTATGGCATGTGAATTATATTGGAAGTATTGTTTTGTTATATGTTTATTATTGCTAAAGAGTTTATCTCAATCCTTTCATTATTTATCCCTGGCACAGTACTACAGATAGCTATATGCAAGTCTTTTTGTCATAAATTTAGGAAAGCAGTATATTATCTGCCTTTAATCTTATGTAAGTGAAAATAAGTTTATATTGGAATATTGCATTTGTTTGATTATTTCCCTACTAAAGCGCAAGTTCCTTTCTCAAGACCCATGTTTCATTCTTTCTTATAACTTAACACCCAGAACAATGCATGGTGTGCACAAGTCTTTCTAACTACCTTAAATGCTCTTGTGGAAACCTAACAGAGACCTATTGGAATTTACATAGGGTTATTCTTTCTTCCTGTAGCTTCATCAATAGAAATTTCTAGAAGATACTTGTTCCCCTGAATTCAAGTGTACGATGGGAATAGAAATCTGAAAGTCAATACTGTTTTAAATGTACTAGAGAGAGTAATTTAGAGAGTAGTAAAGTTTTCTACTGTTAATACAGGTTTCTGCATATATGCACTCTGCTTCCATAATATCAGAAGCATTTGGACCCTGACTAGATCACTGTATGCAAGCTGAATCCTCAGTGCAGTATTGGTGTTGTTACTGATATCAATAGTAGTTGAAGGGGAAAAAAACAGTAAAATATAGTGCCTGAACACGTTTTCAAAGCAACAATGGTTCCCTCATCAAGTTCGGTGGACTGTGGAACAATGTTCTTAGAATTCTGACTTCAACTCTGTTCCCACCGAACCCTCAGCTATTCTGAAACTTAACTGATTTTGTTTAACACACAACATTCAATGTGTGGCTCAGCACCAGTAGCATCGACCTCATCTGGAAACTTCTAAGAAATTAAAACTGTAAGGTTCCACTCTAGATTTACTCAATAACAATCTGTTCACACAAAGTGGTGATGCTCAGTTTGAAAATGTCTTTTCTGTTTTTTGAAGTTAAAGACCCTGATAGGTATACTTCTGAGTACTACTCGCCTCTGTCAAGGGTTGCATTTCCTGGCTCTACTTATTAAAAGGCAATACAATGTGACAACTAAGGGATTCATGTGGTTTGGCAAATTCAAAGAAAACCTAGAAAGAGGTCAAAATATCTTGTACCTAGAAATAAATGAAAACAATTTAAAATGTATCCAAATACCTTTTATTCTGCACTGAATCTATAAAGTGAAACTTTTGTATGAGGTTACTTTATTGCTTTGGGTTTTTACAGTGCTGACGATCTAATGCAGAGTCTCATACATGCTCAGCAAGCTTTCTACTCTGGAGCACAACCCCCGCCACCCGTCTCTGTTGTTTACCTGACTTAATTACTCTGACTTTTCAATAAAGGGATTATTTTAAATTTTATCATTGCATGCTTTCTAAAGCACTTGGTTTTGTCCAGAGTTTGGGAAAATTACTTTATACAGTCCCATTTCTTTATTATGAACTCAAAATTATGAAAAATAAAAATGTAGTGCAATTTTGATAATATCCCAAATTTTAAAATCTGAGAATGCTTTTAGCTAATAACTTAAAGAGATAATTATGAAGTTGTTCCCAAAATGAAAAGTGAATTAAGAATCATTTGCCTTCAAATATCATCCCACACACTTATTATATATAAAGCATCACAAAAAATCACAAGTTATTCCATTAAGCCACCTTTTAAAAAGTCTTTGTAACAACTCTATGTAAATTCAAGCTAATCCAGCACCCTCTTGAAAATAAGTTTTTTGTTATCGTTGTTGTTTTTTACTGGTAGGTATTGAACTCAGGACCTTGTGCTTGCTAAGCAAACACCAGAAACACTAAGCCAAATCCCCAACCCCTAATGAGAACAGTTTTTGTGTAGACGTAAAATCTTCTTTGGATAGTTCTTGACTGAGAATATCCTTACTTATATTTGAATGTTTCCTCCATTCTAAAATGTTTCTCCAGTAAGCTGACTCACCCCTCTAAGTTTATACTAGCATTTTCTAGATATGGTTCTTAGGAAATCCTGCTTTTGTCTCTCTGGAATGCAGACTCTACTCCCTGAGGTATAAAATCTAAAACTGTATTCAGATCCCAGGGCTCATAGTCTCCATATCCGATTGATTTTGAATGTGATTTAGCTTTGAAATTACCTCTCACTACATTCTCACGGTTAAATCTAAATGGACTTTTAGAAGTTGAGTCTGTGTCCATCCCTATTCTAGATTGTATTTACTAAACTGACTTGTCCCCCTAGGCCCACATCAGCTTTGGGAACATCTATAACACAATGTTGATTTCTAAAGCTTCAACTGTCATCTAATACCTTTAAGCAATTCACACATTCTGCTCAGAAGCTGTAACTTCTTCATCGTTGGAAACACAGTTGTATTTCTGTTTTGCTTTTGTTTTGTTAACCAAGTACAGGACCTTACATTTATCCCTGTTAAATTTCACCATGTATTTCCATTTAAAAGCTTCCATCCTATCATGATCTTCAGGTATCTTAATTCTGCCATCCAATACATGCTCTATTATTCCTCCCAGCTTTTGGCAACTGAAGACTTGTTCCTCTATTTGAAAGCCCCTAATTCTAAAGGTTTAGTTTGGCCAAACTAGAGACAGAGCCTGAGGTAGTCCACAGTAATTTCTCCTTGTCAGGTCCTTCGGTTAAGATTCTGTCAGTCATTAGTTAACTTATTTGTAACAATGTTCCATTCTTGCCTGTTGTTCTTATCAATAAGAATGCAATAGCTGGGCACAGTAGCGTGTACCTGTAACCTCAGCACTTCTGAGGCTGAGGCAGGAGGATCATGGCAAGTTTGAAGCCAACCTGGGGTACATAGTGAGTTCAAGGCACCCTGAATTGCATAGTGAGACCCTGTCTCAAAGAACAATACAAAAATAAAATAAAATTATATGTTTTGTTAGTAAATTAATGAAATAAAATGCTCTATGTCAAATGTATTCTATTTAATTTAAAACTTATCAGACAGATGACCTAACTCTGCTTTTTTTTTTTGCTTGAATACATGATGATCCTGAATAACTATCACTTTCTATCACTAGCTAGGGTTCTACAAATTTCAGTTACTTACCATTTCCTGTCAGAATTCACCCAAATCACCAAGAACTAACTCATCCCCGGGAGAACTGGCCTTAGAGTGAGAATCAACTCTGAGAATCTACATGTACTAGCCAAAAATCAGTCTACACATGAAAAAATGTAATGTACATAAGTGAGAATCCAATCGCTCATTCAAAAATCCAACACTCACTCCCCCCAGGAGAATCTACCTACTCTCCCAGGTAAATCAAGCCACTCCATCAGAGGAGGTACTAATCCAGTTAAGGACCTCTTCACCTTCTTTCCACTCTCTCAAAGTGCACATTACAGCAAGTACCAGCTACTGTCTAGGTCCAGATCTTTGAAAGATCCTACGAGCAATGTACATCAACTCTAGCAGCAACTTTAAATTAGATTTATGGGAAGTAAATCAAAAAAGGAGAAAGAATAAGAGCAATAGTACTAAATGATTATGGGTTCGTATCCAACCTTCCTTGCATCATAGCTGTTTAATACAAACATACAACTACAATATCCTTCTTATAAAATCAGATAATAATCATACCATGTTGAGTTTGTGAGACTGTACAGCGAGTTGTCACTGCCACAATGACAATTTTATTCCAAAGTTTCAGCCAAGCTAGAACAAATTTAAACCAGTGTTCTTTAAATCCTACATTATACCAAATCACTATAACAGGATCGCTAGAAATTCTGTAACACTCTGATTGATATTCGTGTTTCTATCCTTACCACCATTGGTCTTATCTCTGTCTTCCAGTTAGAACTTTCTTCCAGGAAAGAGGGGTAAGAAGAAATAAAAATAACTATCTCCTTCAGCCAGCATTCTACTCTGTGGTCTCCTAAATTAAGACTGAAATCTAAACTCTGACTTTAGTCATGTTTCTTATCATTTGCTCTCCCACTCAGTGCCATATATCAGGACTTGTTCTTTCTCCAACTCAAAAGACTCCTTTCATTTCCACATCAAGAAATCTACCCAGCCATAGTACATACTCCTATTGCCTGGTACTCTGTTGTTTGGGCTTCACAGAGCTCATCACATCTGCCAACCCAGTTTTCTTTCCTAAGAGACACTTTCTTTTGTTGTTTTAGACAGTGTCTTACTTTATAGTTTAGGCTGGCCTTGAGATCACCAGGTAGCCCAGGCAAGATTTGAACTCATAGCAATGCTCCTGCTTCTGCCTCCTGAGTGGGGGATTATAGGTGTGAGCCACCATGCCCTGAACTGTGATATGTGGTACTGATTGCTGATGAGCGTGAGTCACCACATCCAGCATTGTGGTATGTGGTTACCAGGGATCAAACTAGGAACCTTGCACTTACAAGGCAGATGCCAGATCCACTGAGCTAAATCCCTGCCTCAAGACACCTTCTTATTAAAGTGAGATCTATCAATGAACCCTGACCTTTACTCTGCTTTACTTTTCTCATTACATTAATGGAACCATAGCCTGCATATCTATTTATTACTGCAAACAGTATAAGCACCATGAGAACAGAGGTTCTGAATCTTCTCTTCTGAATCCTTTTATTGGTCAAGTTTTCCACTGCTGCTACAAAATTTCTAAGGCCCACAACTTAAAAGAGGAGAGGTTTAATTTAACTTGTAATTTCAAAGGTCTCAATTCATGTTCACCTGTCTCCAAGGCAGAAAAGTCAGCCTATAGCACATGGCAGAGGAAAGCTGCTCACTTCATGGTAGCCAGGAAGTGGAGTACAGGAGAAAGGAACCATCAAGACATGTGCTAACCAAACGCACACCTTCAGTGGCTCACCTCACCCTGGACCCACCTCCTAGCAGCACATTCAATTATGAACATCAGCCAATTGATCTCCAATGATCTGATCATTGTTCTAGCAGATTGTTCATCCAATTAAGCTGACAGTGAAGCTTAACCATCACAGTTCAAGAGACCTAGATGAGGAACTGGTTCACAGCAAGTTCACATATATTTGGAGAAATAATTAATTTTTAAATTCCCACTAAAGATTAGTCACTTTCTGAAAATCCTTCTTTACTGTGCAGATATTATCTTAACATTACACTGGCTTTGTGATTCTTAAGGAATCATTTTATCACTTGATTTTTATCTCAGCATGTATATTCCAGGTTACTTAAACAGAAGAAACAATCACATAAGAAACAGGTGTTTCTCATCCTAGATTCCTACAACTTCAGAGCCAAAATTTCAGTGATGATCCCTCACTATGGTCTTGTTGGCCAGTAGTTCTCAAAATTTCAGAGTTGTGCCATCCAATATCACAGCCTGTAGCTAGGTGGGGCCTACAATGTTTGTAGTTTGAATGGAGATGTGCTGTAAGTCTAAAATACATGTCATAGTTCAGAAATTTAATATGAATAATTAAGATAGTGATCTCATTGATAAATTGTATTATAAATTATATAATTAATGATTATATTTTGATGTATTTAAATACTATATTTAGTAAAATAAGTGCATAAATACTTAAAATTGTAAATGACATGGTGGTTCTCATGATGTGAATCCAGTTTCCAGTGAAGAGCCCAGATTCAGAGATCAAGTCACCCGACTTACCAAAAACCCTAGTAAATTACTGCAGAAAATCCTGGGGCACACAACAGACCTCCATTTTCTCTCTCATCTCTTTCCACTATGCAACCCAGGCTTGCCCTCCAGTGAGTTATTCACCAGTGGGAGTAAAGAGAAACAGTAAGAGTAAGAAATCCATAGCATTCATCTCCATACTTAGTTGTGTGTGGCTTTGAACAGCTTCTTTCATCATTTTTTACCTTAGTTTCTTCACCAGTCAGGTGAAAAAGGTGTATTGTGCATACAGTTTTAAAGATTAAATGAATTACTAGAAAATAAAAATTTTAGAAGATGTCTTGCATGGTTACTTTTACATAAGTTTACTCCTAGTGTCATTATCAAACATTCATCTTCTTTAAACTGAGAAGCAGAATTTTAGGTAGTGCTACATTGTGTCAATTCGGAGTTATTCTTGTTAGTGGCTATTTCTATAATCATAAGTACCAGTCAGAATGTCAGTTCATTTTTGTTGCTAAAAAACTTGTCACAATATCACCCAACTAAGTGATGTTTCCACTAGAAAGAGTTACCGAGCAAACTCACAGGTACCTGAATGTAAAACTGCCAAATGCAGTCTCCTCACTTTACTCATAATGATCTGTCATTTCTTGATAAAGACAACACTGCAAATTAGAACCATACTGGTATTTAAACCAGTATTCCTGGCAATTAATATTTAAAACTTCAGGTGTTAACTAGCTTTTCCAGGTAACTGGAAGTTTAAAAGTACTCAAGAGAAAGGTAGTATATTAAGCAGACGGTGAAGCAAGTGTAATAGGAAATGTGTAGACTTCTGGAATAAATCAAATTAGAAACTATATTTCAAGTTATAGCTCTGGAAAGTATAATGCTATAATTCACATATATTTTTGGTTTTCTGATTAATCATGATAATTTTGAAAACCTCCTTTACCTAACATGATTTCTCTAAGAAGAAAGATGACTTCGAATAAATTTCAGATCATTGAGATGAAAACTTCAAAGAAATAAGGATACTTTCCTTGGATGACAAGTATTTCTTTTCTGACCTCTGCCAAGCTACAATTACACTGTAGATAGGGTTGATTTGATTGATCCTACTGGAAAATTTATATCTCTTTGTGCTACTTTCAAATTATCTGTTAGACACTACATGTGTGCATGTGTGTGAGCCCAAGGACACACAAACATATAAAATAGGTTGGCTTCATTAGTTGGTGCCTGGCTGATAGATACTACTTTTTTAGTGTCTGATCTTATCATCATGTGTCATGTCAAATGCACTAAAGCATTTTCACCACTTTCCCCACATTTCCTTCTCGTAACACAGACCTAAGTTAAATTATTAAGTAAGGGAAAAAGACTTTCCCATCAAATGGTAATTTAAAAATATCCAAGGGAAGTTCAGTTTTCTTACATTTGAGCTACCGATGGATCACTTGAAAATCCACAAGGACAAATAAAAGGGATACAGAACATATCAAAAGGAATGATTCAGTGGACTTTTAGAATAAAGAAGCAGCACGTAAACAAACAAAAAAATTGCCTTGAAGACATCCAGCTGGTAGAGTTTTCAGTAGGCTTGTAGTTTATACTAGAGATTTTATATTTCATTCTCCTTATTTCATCTTAATCTTTAATTCATTGTTACATAGCTTGAAATTTCCATCAAAAGGGATGAAACATGTATGTACAAAACTAGACTGGTAAGATGTATTTAAACACAAGATAGTCAAAAGAGAAGGGTGAAAATCCTTAATCAAACCCACAAGTGAGGGCCCTGGATTTAGCTCAGTGGTTCCAGTGCCTGTCTTGCAAGCTCTGGGGCCTGGTTTAGTCCCAGTAACCACATACAACAATGTGGACATGAAGACTCACACCCACTGGCAATCAGAACCATACCAAAGTGAAAAAAAAAAAAAAAAAAAAAACACAAGTGCTAACAGGTGCTAACATAATCTGAAACTTTTTCAGAGTCAACACATTGACTGTATTAGTCAGCTTCCCACTGACATCTAGAGGAGAGGTGTAGTTTGATCCACAGTTCCAGAATTTTACCCCATAATTGACTGTCCAAGGCAGACACGCCACACTGGAAGGACATGGCAGAGACAGGTGCTCAACTCCAGAATGCAGGGAGAAGTGATCAGAAGCGCCAGGCACAAGGTAGAGTCCCAAAGGACTCCTGTGACCCATGTCATCCAACTGATCCCCATGTCCTAATAACCTATCAGCAGTGAGCACACTGATGGGATAAGGCTAGTCCCCTCACGCTCCAGTCACTGAAGGAGGTCTTATCCAGCCCAGCTGACAATCAAGGTTCATGGGAAGTGTCACGAATGGTAAACTCCACACCCACCCACATGTGATAGGCTGCAGTGAACACTCACCCTGCACAAAGTATCTGTGTAAAATGACCCTCAGCCTATGTATGTAAACTATATGTGAAACGTAACTTACTTCCATGTTTAGATCTGGATCTCACCCTCAAGCTATCTCATAGCATGATGATAGTGTTCCTGAGTCTGGAAGTTCCCAGTTCTGAAATACTTCTGACCCCAAGCTTTCAAATAAGGAAGACTAAACGTGAACAGATAAACAATAAGAAAGGACTTTCTACCTTTCTTCTCCTAAATCTGAGATCTCATTTTTTTCTTCTTTTTAAAATTAAGTGACAGCAAGCCAGGCCTTGAGGGTAAAGGCCTGTAATCTCAGTGCTCTGAAGACTGAGGTAGAAGGATTACCTTCAGTTTGAAGCTAGCCTTGGCATACTAGTGAGTTCAAAGCCAGTCTAGGCTATATAGTAAGATCCTGTCTCAAAAAACAGAAATGGAGTGCAAGGAAAGTGACAATAAGGAACTAGAAATGGTGATCGTGAAACAGCTAATATATTTTGCAGTACCAGAGATCAAACTTGGGCCCTTGTGCCTCCAAGATAGACACAGTAAGTACCTTGTGAACTAAATCCCCAGCCTAAAACAGCTAATATAACTTAGAAGGTCTACATAACTCAGGTAGTAAAGGAAATCACTGTCATTAAAAGTGAATGTAGCATCAAAATAATTGGAATAAATTAAAATAATATTTTAAAACAATAATAAAAATTGAAATAAACAGATAATGCCTTGGATTGCAAAAACATATGAACTTTTAATGATTGTCCTAAATGCAGGGCAAGATTTTAAGTCTCTTCTTTGTGTGTATGTATGGGAGTAAGTTTTACAAACACTGAAAATGCAAATCAATAAGTAAGTCAAACATATGGTAATAAAATTCTCAAGTAAAATTTAAGAATAAGCAGTTAATTGTTGTGGTACAAGGTGATAATCCCTGTTTGGAAAGTAAGAAAGGAAGACTGCTTGAGAGCAGGAACTGTGTGACATAGAGAGACCTCACTGAAGAGAAAGATAGAGAGACAAACAGAGACAGACAGACAGACAGAGAAACAGAGAAACAGAGAGAAAAACAAACACAGAGGGAATAATAAACAGGAGTTCTTTTGACACTTCCCTCATTAAAGGTATTTTAATGTGATATTAAATAATCTGTATAATTTATAAATTAATGGTATGGATATGACTATTTTATTTGATGATATTTAAATGTAGAATCTGAAAGTTTAAGGGAGTAAGAATGTTTTTTTTGTTTTTTGTTTTTTGGGTTTTTTTTGAGACAGGGTCTCACTTTGTAATGCAGGCTGGCCCTGAGCTCACTATATAGCCCAGGTAATCTTTTAACAGCAATCTGCCTGCTGGGATTACAAGTGTGAGCCACCGTGCCCAGCATTGTGGTATGTGTACTAATTGCCGGGCATGAGTCACCATGTCTGGCATTGTGGTATGTGGTTAGCAGGTGTTGAACTTGGAACGTTGCGCTTGCAAGGTAGGTGCTGGAACCATTCAGCTAAACCCTTGGCACAAGATTTATTTAATTTATAACCATATGGTCACTTAAGTGCTAACATTTTGTCTGTCATCTTTTTCCAAAAAAATCATCTTTATTTACCTAAAATTAATATTATTAATATATTTGAGAATAGTCAGCTTTATTAAATATGTAAATATATCAGAATATTTAAAGAAAATGTATTAATACACTGAGTTAATAAGTAACAAACTGAAAGCTAAACTAAGAATTAAGTGAAATTCATCCTTTTTCCAAAAATTACTAGATTTAAAAAAATTTAAATGGATATTAAAGGTTTAGGAAAACCAAATTTTTTACAACTTTAGCTTAAATAAATTCCACATCAATTAAAATAACATAGCTATAATGTTTTGATTTTGCTTCAAGAAAGCTCTTAGTAAATATATGAAGATTGCATTGCAGAAAAAATCAGGAAGCATGTCATAGGTCACTGTAATATTTATGATGGGCAAATGAGAGACACTGACGCTATAGAGCCCACCAGCTGGACAGTACTGTATCCTATGCTCCTCTCCCACATTAGACATTGATTTTGAGCCTTAGAGTGGCCAGTGACTTAGAAAGAACATCAAGAAATACTGATTATCCAAAAGCTAAGTGCAAAACAGTGGATAGTATTTGATGAGCAAGGATATTGGGTTAGCTGCTATTACAGACGGGCTCAGTCAGCCATTGCTCAAGGCTAATATGACAGCTTCACAACATCAAGGAAGCAAGCCTTTTCTATCATGTTAGTTTTCCATCCTCAACATCCTACTTCATTGTAAAAGATGGTTACTGTAGCTCCCACACATTGAAGAGAAGAAAGGACCTTCCCTTTTAAGGCTGTAACTCACAAATTGACTTTAGCACTTCTGTTTTTACCTTATGAGCTATAACAGTCACATAGCCACATCTAGCAGCAAAGAAAGCTTAGAAATTCAGTCTGTAGCTGGATGTTCATGTGGACAGATAAAGCCTCCAATACTGAAAGAAAGAATGGATATTCAAGACAATGGTAATATCCCTGCCACAAATAAACCGCTTTTAATGTAAAAGAAAATTGAAGGCTTGTTGAGAGCATCTGTTCACATTCATCCACAAGGGAAATCTGAAAGCTTAAAAAATGAATAATACACATAAAAATCATTGGCTTCAGAACACAAGCCCATAGTCAAATGTTAGAAAGTGATGAAGTTTCTGTGAGTAGAAAATAGAATTTTTAAAAGGACTAATAAGTTATTCAAAAAATTTATGTTTATTCAAAGTATTTTCTATTAAGCCCATTCTATATTTCTGAGGTCAAAATATCCTATCTTTTTGCAATAATGTTGATTCTTAATAGCAACATAAAAATTACATTTTCCATTTTGCAGGTGTTTATGGTGCACATAAGTATTGTACAAAGTACTGAAGATTTACTCACTGTAACTCTCCTTTGACTTATAAAATTTAAAATCTAGTGAGAACATGTATAGTTTATGGAAGCATAAATTTGGAGCAGAGGAGTAAAGATTATGAAGTAATCCAGACAATAGATGGGCAGGAGAAACAAAGGCAAGAAGGTGTTAAGAAGGAGGTGCAGAGATTTCTTGCATGGGGTGGATCGGGTTGAGATTATGGCTGTGGACAGAAGAAGCAAAAGTTTAATAAAATCAGAACCCTGGAATCAGACTGTGTGCATTAAAAACCTGGCTGTGTGCTGGAAAAGAATCGCACTCAGCAGCTTGTTTCTGCTGTATAGAATGGAAAGGATAATACTAACTGCGTCTAAAGCATGATGTGAAATAAATGAGGCCACTGATTTACAGTGCCGAGTGTAATGACTGGATGTATGTCTAAACACTACTGATTTATTATTGTCACTTCCGTTATTACTGTTAGGTGTAATACAAAAATAAAACAATTGTGGAAAACACTTTGATTTGAACAAATTATTCCAAAATAAAGCCGCAGAGGAAACCAATTAGCACATGTCTCAATTATAGTTCTAGTTATACATCAAAATCTTACCATATACACTGACAAGAGAAATCTTTGCAGCAATTTAAAGAAATATTTTCAAAATCCTATCTTATTTCTGGAATCCAGACCCAACTTCATATCTTGATACCTCTAATCTAGTCAAAAGTATATGTTCAGCACAAATAATTGTCAAGGTATTGGACATGTAAAAGAAGATCACTGTAGAATTTTCTTATTTTTTCTTTCCTCAAGGCTATCCCAGTTCTATATTCCTCTTATGAATCTGCCTAGATCGTCCCAAGCAACAAAGACCTCCAGCTTGTATAAGGAATTCTTTATAGTACTCATATGGTACTTCATGTAAACCACTCTCAATAGCAAAATAGATACATTCATTTATATTTGAGCTAAGCTCTGTGCCTTGTGTTCTGGGTTTATAGATGAGCAGAGCCCTCTTATGGATTTCAAGATACTCTGTAAGATTTTCATAAAATCATCAATTGCCTAAATATAGCCCAACCACAGTTATGACTAGAAAAAATGGTGGCATATGTTGAAATTCTCACACATATGACTGCTCCTATTTTTAAATCTTCTTTATAAATGAGAACCCCCAAATTCATGAAGCAACTCTTATAGGGAGTCATGTGATAAGGCCGCAGGAAATAGGTTCCAGTGATCTAGGGACAAGACAACGATGTTGGTGTCCTAATCTAACTTCACCAGGGTAATTGATTAAATACTATGTTAATAACTGAACTATTTTTGCTTTGTTTCATACAAGATAACCATATCCTTAATTTCATATAAAATAATATGAAATACCTCTGCACTAGAGTGCACATTAATATGATAGCATTTGCTTTCCTTGAAAAACTGTTTTGAAGCCAATGGCATGTTATAAAATCAGTGCAACTTTAGAATCTATGAAGTTCAACATGAAAATTTGACTGATTCAGTGAAAGAATGAGATGGCAGCAGAGACAACACTTCTAGATAAGATTCTTCTACCAACTAACTGCAGGGCCTTCGGCCCTGTAGCATCTGCTAAACACCTCGCGCCTCTGGACCTGATTCACCAGTCTGTAGGGTAAAGTTATGCAAACTCTGTAGTAGGAGAACAAGTTTTAACATTTTCCCATCAGCTAAAGATTGATTCATTTATGATGAATAATTTTTGAAAGTACTCTGCAATGTTAAATTGCTATGAGAATTTCTAAATGTTTACTCTTAATGTCTGTGTTGGCCTCATATACACAGATCTGCTTAGATCCACACCAGCTTTGGGAGTAGTATTGACTTATATTCCTGGCTTTGATCATTATGAAGATTAGATGATGTATCTACAAATGATTTATCACCTTTGTCTATTTTGTTTTGCTCATATTATTTATTTGCATTTAAAATTATGTAATAGCTGAGCAACAAATCAAAAATGTGCTAAGAATAATTACTTTAAAAGGAAAGTCTTTTGGGGGGATGAAGGGAGAGGCTCAGAAGTGGGAAAAATAAGAATCAAGATAGATCATGTACAAGTACAATTTCTTGATGATGAATGTGGTAAGTTCCAAGTAAAATATAATAATAAATTCAATAAATAAAAAAATAAAAGGAAGATCTTATGCATGGTGGCTTCTAGACCACAGTGACATAATTTACAACTGACCACCAAGCAAAAAAGTAAAAATAAAAAACTCTAGCTTTTCTTCTCATTTAGTAAAAAAGTACAAAATATGGAAATTTATCGGTTCACTTTATTTCTTAAAAAAAATAACTTACAACTGGGACAGAAACAGAATTTTAGGTGAAATATACCACTTTCCCATGAAGGTTTCAAAGAGAAGACTGATATACTATGGCTCACACTAAGGTTTTCCAAAAAGAAGAAAACAGAGAGATGGAAGGAAGGGGAAGTGAGGAAGAGGAGGTGAATGGGATTTAAAAATGAATTAATATATGTTATGTACATGTACCAATTCCCGACAATGAGTGTATCATTACATACTGCAAACACATACTAGTTAAGAAAATGACTTAAGGGCTAGGGATTTAACTTAATGGTTCCCATGCCTGCCTTACAAGCACAAGGTCTCTAGTTCAATCCCCAGTAACCACATACAACAAAGCCACGCATAGTGACTCATATCCACCAGGAATCAGTACTGCATACCATAGTGCTGGGCATGGTAGCTCATGCCTGTAATCCCAGCACTTGGGAGGCAGGAGTAGGAGGACTGCTAAGTTCAATGCTGAGTTTAGGACCAACCTGAACTTCAATGTAAGATCCTGTCTCAAAAAAAAAAAAAGAAAGAAAAGAAAATGATCTTCCTCTTTGTCTACCAGTTTGCAACTAAGACCAATGCTAAGAGTCCTAAAAATTTCCCAACTCTGACATCAAAGAGCTTTCATCAAGTTGATAAAGACCAGAGAGCTTCAACATCAAAAAACAGTTTCCTTGCTTTTGATGCTTCCTGGAAGTCTGCTAAATGGTTGGGTTTGGATCTACAATGCCAGTCAGAAACTGGCTAACTCTTGATCTCTGACTCATACCATAAAACAGACATTCTTGAACTCAGGGATGTATAGAATCATCTGGAGAGATTATTTACACAGAAATACAGATTATTTTTTAATGACACAAACAGCAATCAATTGCAAAGAACCACAATGGGGATTGCAATTTGGCAATTCTAGCTAAGTTTCAGCTAATACTGGTGCTGGTAGTGCTAGTCCTAGGAATATGCTTGAGAACTACTGGTATAAAACATCTTCTGGCAAAATAAGGAAGACCTCAAAAGTCACTTGGTCCAGGGTTTTTGTTAAGGAGGTGAAGAAGCTGTGGTTCAAAGAGAATAACTGTTCCTGGCTTTAATTATATTTGCTAATCTTGTCACTGCTTAGTTGCTATTAATTTTATTTTTGTCTCATAGTTACAAAGTTATCACTCATCTCTTTCACCTTGATCTTCTTTGTAGTGGACTTTTTAAAAACAAATCTTTATTGGCACATTATGAATGCACATCATCATCGCATTCAACATTGAGAGTCTATACCAGAATATGACATGACTTGAATCTCATTTTTCCCCTTTCCCCCTACCTTGAAACCACACCCCCTGTATACATAATCTTTGTTTCCTTTTTTCTTTATTACTATCACTGTAGTGGACTTTTTAAACCTAAGAGAAATTCTGGAAGGGGACAAAGTGGCAAAAAGATCAGCTTTTCTAATACCCAAAACCTTCAAAGGCTGGTAGGGGGTGAATTTCTACTTAACAACTCTCATAAATTGCTGAGAAAATATAAATTTTACAATATTTCAGACTACATATGGAATGAATTTCCATATCAGTAATCCCTGGAAGTGATTTCTTCACTTTCTTAAACTCAAAACTATCTTTGTACCTGTTCATTCCACTGTTAAAAGTTCTTCGTTGTCCTTATAATTGATATTAAGAATACACTACATAGACAACTCATAATGTGTTCATATTCTAGAGAACTTCAGCTTCTATTTCTACTCTCATTTCTAAGCAAGAATTTTGTCAAAAAAGATAATATTAAAATTGAGTCCAAAATATAAAATATTACATTTTATAACAGTAATAACAAACTCTGAACAATCTCTATCTGGATGGTTGGTGTATCACAATGTATTTCACTGAAATAATATTTGGTAGTGCACTAGACTGTATGATTTCTAATTGATCAGTTTACATTCTGGCTTGTCAAGTAACATTCAATAATCATTAAAATAGTATGGCAGGCGCCATATTGGTTCAGAAGTAAGGACAAAGGAATAATAGGAAGGGCACAAGGCTGACTGCATGGAGTTCACAGTCTGTTACAGAATGGGAAGGTACATATAAAAACCAACAGGAAGCAAGTGAGAATTCCAGTTCAATTCCAAGACAAACTATGAAGAAACAAAACAGGATGGTATAATCAAAGGACTACTCATAGGAGCAAATGACGCGAAAGTATTGTGACCAGAAAAGGCTTTCTAGATAAACTTTCGAGCTGAGATGCAAAGATGAATTTAAAAAACAACCATATATGCTTGGAGAAGGAGAGAGGAATGGGAAAGAACATTCCAGGCAGAAGGAAGAGAAAACCTAAATGCCTAGAGGCCAAAAATGTTTGTAGTGTTCGAACAAGAGAAAGGTGAACGTGGCTTTGGTGCAGTGACTGCAGGGAGGAAAAAATAGTATACTGTATTCTGAAATAGGCAGATATTTGAATTTTATTACAAGTGTATGTGTAAAACACTGAACTTAGGCACAGTAATATTATGATCTAATTTTTAAATGGGCCAAAAAAAGGCTACTGTGGACAGCAAGAAATTGGGAGATTAGTAATGTGGCAAAAAGCACAGTGACAACTCAGATTAGGGTCACAGCTTTGAAAATGGAAAGAAGCTGTAAGACATGGGAAATGTCTTAGCACTAGAGACAGTGCTGTTGGGTAGATTGTGGGAGTTTCATAAGATAATAAAATGCACACATAAATATTCATGTCCCTAGAAAATAATGAACAAATTTCATATCCATAGAAAATAATAACATATGATGAAAATAATATAAGAAGTGAATGGCAGTATACTAAATATGTCTTAATATTTAAAGATATTTATTTCTTTTTCATGTTCCCACTAACAGAAACCCTGTATTGAGGTTATTCTTTAGTTTATATTGACAGACCTACTTACGAAACACTTCCTATTTCTTTGATGAAACACTCAAATCTTTATTGCATCTGAACACCTATCATTTTGGGGAAGAATTTCAAGGAGGGTAGAAGAGAGACCCTTTCCTTACCTACTGCAGAAGTCTAAGGCTAACAGAATTTTATTCAACCAACACTAAAAATAAGTATCATTGACTACATGCCAGACACTATTCTCAACACGTTAAAAGTAATGACTCATTTTATTGAATTTTCTTAATAGTATCCAGCTAATATGGTTATTATTCCTCTTCAATAAGTGAGAAAGCTAATGTGTACTCAGGGATGGATACAAATTATCAATAGCAGGGCCTGGATTTTAAATCCAGCTAGGCTTTCTTCAAAGACATGCCCCCGACTACTGTGCCATCCCACCTCCTCCTGGCAACTCGGTATTTTAACACTGCAGGATATGTTAAGCACAGCACAGGCAGCACCCTGAGAGACTGAGACAGTGGGGCCCCTGCTTGTGCTTTCGCACTGGCGATATCAGCATTTGTTATATCAAAAAGTTCTTGGATCCTGTATTTCTGCTGAGCCTATTCTCCAGTCCTCATTGATTCTGAATCCCTTCTTCTCTTCCAATAATTTCTCTTTGAATGATCTGCAGCCAAGAACCCCTGTGAACACCATAGACTTATTCATCAGCAGAGAGCTACTTGTAATAAAAGTCAAGGCTCAGAAGTCTTATCATCCCTTCCACACTCACAGCCCATGAATTTGCACATGTAAACTTCCTCCTTCCAACAGTGCTCACAGCCATTGCTGCTTGCTCAGAATCTTCTCTGCTCTGTGTCATCTGCACTCAGGCGATAGCCATGTCTGTGCTATACCTCCCCTGGCCAGAACAAATGGAGACAGAGATAGGGGTGCACCCTAATGGTCACAAAATGGTAGAAAAGTTGGCCCAGATGACACTCAGGCTCTAGATGTATAGTCAAGGCACACAGATGGCTATGCTTTGGAGGAGCTTTTGCTGTCCCAATTTCCCAGACCCTTCCTTTGTTGAAATCTTTATTATTTACATTTTTTAAAAAAATTTTATATGAGATAACGTTGAAAATCTTTCATATAAAATCTGTCAGATATTGGCATAAGGAAAGACTTTATGAACAAAACCTCAGCAGCACAGGAACTAGCAAAAAGAATGAACAACTAGGATCTCTTCTTATTAAAAGGCTTGTGCACAGCAAGAGAAACCACCAGCAGAACAAAAAGATAACCTACAATGTGAGAAAAGAATTTTACCAGATTTTACCAGCTTGAACTACAAAGGAACAGAATATCAAGTTCAGGGTCAGTCTGAACAACAAAGCGAAACCCTGTCTCCAAAAAAAAAAAAAAAAAAATTAGACCCCCAAAATTTAAAACTCAATTAAAAAATGGTCATCTGGAATGCACAGACATTTTTTGCATGAAGAATTAAAAGCAGCAAAGAAACATATGAAAAAAAAAGATTATCACTGGTCATTTGAGAGATGCAGATGCAGATAAAAACATCACTGAAATTTCATCTCACTCCACAAAGAATGGCTGCTATCATGAATTGAACCAACAGCAAATGTTGAGAAGAAGGAGAAATGAGCACTTCTCCACTGTTGGTGGGAAATGAGACTGATGCAACCACTATGAAGATCAGTGTGGAGATTTCTCCAAAAACTACAACTAAAGGTCCCATTTGACCGTGCTATTTCCCTGCTAGGCATATTCATGAAGGAATTAAAAGCATCATACCACAGCGACATATGTGCACCCCTGTTCTTGGTAGCTCAGTTTAGCTAAGTCTTGGAAAAGCCCAAATGCCCATCAACTGGATACTGGATAAAAGTGTAGATTTTCTATAAAATGGAGTATTAATTGGTCATAAAGAATGATAAATTAGAGACATTTGTAGCAAAATGGATCCACCTTGAGGCCATATTCGTAAGTGAAATAAATAGGACACAGATTACAAATATGATATTGTTTCTCTAGTATGAGAAAATGAACACGTAAATGAGGTCCTGGATATATTATAGGTATTGTGAAACAGGGAGAAAATGTTCAAGGGAAAAAGGAGGGGACCAAGAGAAAATAAATAGGGGGAAAAATAATTTGACAAACATAAATATATGAGAATGTGAGGATTGTAGGGAGGGCAAGAGAATGGGAAAAATGAAAATCACAGTATATCATGTATAGGTACAAATTCACAATGATGAGTATGATCATAATGTACACCTAAAATTTACCAACAAACTCCATAAAGGGAAGAAATTTAAAAAATAAGGTTTAATTTCACTATATCTTTAGTATCACGGTGTTTTTTATACACTCATTCACTGAAAAACTTTTACTCAGCCTGCCTCCATACTCTACCACCCCACAGATAGAAGTTCTTACAATAATTCAGGAGTCATGCC
The DNA here is from genome assembly GCA_004026965.1 of Petromus typicus. Taxonomy (NCBI): domain Eukaryota; kingdom Metazoa; phylum Chordata; class Mammalia; order Rodentia; family Petromuridae; genus Petromus; species Petromus typicus. The sequence goes on along the minus strand of PVIR01022995.1, from coordinate 292 downwards.
AAAAGTAAAACAAAAGATAATGTAAGCTAGAAATCATCTTTAGGAAAAAAAAAAAAAAGCCACTTTGCATGCAAAACTCTTTACATTGCTTTTTGACAAATTCCACTCAGATTGTCTCACAGTTGCTTATAGTTTAAAAACTAATTAAAGCCTCAAAAATGTCATCCTCTACATGCTTTAGAAGTTGGATTTAGATATTGGTGATTGATTTGAATTAGCAGACTTGATATTTTGTTTTAAATACCTTAATCATCTGAAAAGGTTCAATTCTCCACCAAAACCAAACAGGACC